>OMLP01028563.1:0-13148 GCA_900302685.1 Spondyliosoma cantharus | reverse complement strand
TAAACCCCCTTCACTTAACCCCAAAGCTCCATCAAAAATGTCCTACAGCTCTGCTCTGGAACAAGAGTTGATGTATCAATCTTTATTTTATCACTAGGGTTTACCTGCTTTTTGCACTCACCAGAGTTTTCCTCAGTGATCACCGCAAGCTTAAAGAAAATGCACTCTATTCAATGACGAAAAGTGCTTGATGAGAGTCAGCATATTTGTGGGAAGCTGGAACAAGAGCATTAATCAAGTGCAGGGGCAGACCAATAACGGGCTCTGTAATCATGCTGGAGCAGCGCTCTAACTTTGGGCTGCGTTGCCTGGTCATTCATCATCTGGAAAAGCAAGAGGCAGGGAGGGAGATTAATAACAAGTACATTAGTCAGTGTTTAGATGCTACCGATGTGCTTCTGGGTCAAGCCATGGAGTCCTGGTGCCAAAAGAGATGATTTTGATTAGCTAAGGATTTGGGGGAAGAAACACCATTAGGAGTCTGATGAGGATTTGGTAACAAATGATTTACGAATTCTAATGGAATAAAGTGCAGTTTAAGTATCTTTGTAGACCAATTTATAGTGTGCTTTACTCTTTTATACACCTATATGGATCAGTTTTCAGCTTCCTGTTAATTAAACCGTGCAAGGCCAACGTTACTGAATACTTTTCCGCACTCTCTGCCATGATTTACTATGTTGCAACATTTTGAGAAAATGCCCGACGGCTTTACTATGAGGTTTCTTCAGCATTTGTTTTCCCAATTCTCCTCCTTCTGGACTGTCTCACAATGGCCATCTTGGAATTGATTGTTTTTTCATCTTCAACTCACTATTCCCTCTACCCAGAAGGAGAGCCAGTTAGCATGCACCTCACAGCTGAGGCAACCCATTATTTTTTTGTCTGCCTCACCTTCCCCACCCTCTGTTTTCCTCTGAATTAAGGAGTCATTTGTCAATGCTTTGAGTGCCTGCCAGGAAGAACCGATGCACAGAATGCCATGTGTTGTCTGTCTAATTCAAAAAAATTGAGTTGCCAAATAAAGAGAAGAAGAATAAGACACGGGAGCCCGGGATGTGAGAGACAGCACTTCTTTTTTGGGGGGGTTTTGGTACAATGAAATCAACAACATTGCAATATCCCTTTGTGACAGTGCTCACAGAGGGCACAACCAAGAGGCAGTGGCTGAACCATAGCGAGCAGGCTTGAAGTCTAAAAAACAAGCAAACAAACAAAGAGTTTTTACCATCACTAAGTCTGAATTGCATCCTGACAGCTCCAAAGAAAAGTGGGCAATAGAGCCCTTCAACGGTAGACTTAAACTGACTTGTCATTATCCACTACCCCTGATCAGAAGCTCGGATGCTGGATAATGAAGCAAACATCATTAACATGTAAGGAATGTTTTGCTATGAGGTGAATAAACCGATAGCTACGCTTTCCTTACACTACCTTAAAATCTAACTTGTGTCAGGTCAAGTTGAAGGAACCATCACTTTGCCCCTGCTACATTTAGTTGAATTGCCTTTTATTATGTCTACTAATTAAAACCACCTACTATACTACTGTATAATATATGTTGATTGTGTAAGGATTGCTATATATTTGCATTTTAACAATACATATGCAGTAGCAACAGTTAAACAATACAGCAACTTTTATTATTCATAGCGACTTGAGGCTTCCTCCCGTTGGAGCGTCCAGAATACACCCTAGCTGTTTGTTATCCTCCCCTGAATGCCCTCCAGTGAGTGTATTGGGTCTAGTGGACAGGTCAGTTTTAGGGCCGACCTGTATTAAACACAGTTGTTATGGAGCCTGTCCTCACAAGATTTTAGACAGTATAGTGGCAAATCAGTCCAAGTAGATAATGGGCTCAGTCGGCAAGAGTGACGCATCGCTTCATGACACTCCAGATCCATATTAACTGTTGTCCCAAAGTCAAGCATGAGTCAGAGATTGCAGAACGGATTTGGTGCTAAAAGCGTAAAGCTTGTCCCACATCTAATATACGTTTATCCTTCATCAACACTCCTAATAAATCTCCACACTTTGTCAAATAAACATGCAATTCAGCTTCTGTCACCTTGTGTTGAGCTCCCATGGCTCAAATTCAGGCGCAGAGTTGGTGTTGCTGTGGGATTTATTCTGTGACCTGGGCCGCTGTGAGTGACAGCTTACCAGTCATTGTTGCCGAGCAACAAAAAAACAAGCGCAAGTGCGCAAACGACAGTAATAGTTTTTCTCTCTGCATTACGCAGTCACATGATGGTGAACCTCTCATCCACCGGGAGAAAGTCCAGCTGTGCAGCAGCCAGCCGGTGATTTGTCAGTAGTCCCACAACCGCCTGGCACGTCTCACCGTGGACAATGCCTGAGTAAGAGAGAGTCCACCATCTATCAAGGAGTTTGGTTCAAGGGCCAAAGCTTTGCATAGAGGTGAGCCCAACTGTATTTTGTTGGTACCTCTCACCTCCACGCACCAAATCAGGCACCTTCTCCAAAGAATGATTACATTCAATGTTCTGAGGGCAATGTTTCATTGCCAAAGTCTGTGATGACTTAATCCTTTCCACTCCTAGCCTTTACCCAATAGGTGTTGTATTGATCTCTACCTTTTGACTTGCAGTGTCCTTGGCTCTCGAACAGTTTAGTAGATTGTTTGATAGATAAAACAGATAATCAGGTAGTCTGTAATTTGCTTTTCTTGGTTCTATGACTTGTTTGGTGTGGAAAAGGCCAGTATTCCTTGAAGTGTCATCTGGGTTGTCCATTAGTAGTATCAGGTGAGTCTTTGTTGTGAGCCATTCAGTTCTAATACAGTAAGAAAATGTGTTTCCCCTTCCGTCATCAATTCAGGCACATTGTGGCATCAGACTCTGAAAAGAGTGCACTCTGTCCTCTTTGCTGTTATGATATCCATCGAGGTTCAGCTGAGCCCTTGAGACCGTCCAGTTCAGTGATGGTGCAGAATTCTCTCTGTATTCAGATGATGCTTGCTTTGCTGGTTCCACTGGTCAATGATCTCTGATGTGCATTAGAGAGAGCAGCTGAGCGTGACGAAGTGACACATCGATACCCCCAAGTATAAGCGTTATTGGCCGTGTGCCCGAAGTGCACACAAGGATAGAGCAGTAGTCTCAAGTAGCAGACTTGACGTTTCTTGGGACTTACCACAAGCGTCGCATCAGAGCACGGTTGTGAAAAGAGAGTGGAGTCATGAGGCAAAGATCTTGATTTTCCATTAAGGCTTTGTTCAGAACCATTGGTTCGTGACCAAAAGAATCAGACTGAGAATGTAGGCAGGGTTAGGGTTAGGATTAGGGTTAGGGTAAGGTTGCATTGGGCCTTCCTCAAAATTGGCTGGCCTCAGTCTGCAAGATAGGGTCAATTAAAAAATACCCTGGTTTAAGGCTTGTACTCCTCTACATTGAGACAACTGGTGGTGGTTCGAGAATCTACCATAATAAGAAAGACCCCTTGGTGTGTGGTTGACCCAGGATGACCTTATTTGTCAGCTTGCATGGAAGCACTCTTATTCACCGAGCAGAGATGGACAAAGCTGCTACAGAAAAGGTTCTTGACAGTACTGGACTTCTCTAACACCTCTTGCCTGGAAAACTCATTTTAACTCAACATTGTGAGTAAATATGGAAGAACAAACTAATGTGAACAGTTTTGGGGGAATTTTTCTGTTTCTATATCTAGAGAGTTCAGTTCAGCTATCCTAGAAATACTAACCCATACAAAGCTGAATAAATACAGTTAATACATGAGTTTGAAATATCCTCCAGCGACTGCAGCTGCCTGACCAAAAGGTTAATTTCCCACCCTGTGTAAAAATACTGTTTATTTTGCCCCAAGAAAACCATGTATCTTCCAAAAATGCTACTACATCCCAGCTGCTTATGTGGCTGACAAAACAATAAATTTTAATATGTTGCCAGATTTAATATGTGTTTGAGGGGGGGCAGGGGATCTTGAGTAGTGGGAATTACTGGATGACATCAGTACTACTAATGCATAATGGGTCTGCCATAACCACATCAACAGTTTCTATTTATGACCATAAAACATTTCTTCACTGCAAACAGAAGGTGACATTTTAATTATCTTAAAATGTTTTAGTTCAATGGTGTTGTTTAAACAAAGAGTTTGTTGTCTAAGGTGATTAAAATATTGTTGATTCATGCTCCATGATCTTTTGCTCAACAGACTCAAACCATTCTGTTAAGTTGACGTAATTCATATCCACGTTTTAAATATATAAGATTTGTTGTTAATAACAACAGAATTTCTTACGTCATGACATATATTGGGTTACAAGGCTATCGACTGAAGTTAGCATGATTACCAGCTAGCTCTGTACCAAACTCCTGTGCTAGTGTTGTAAACACCAACACTCCCCTGGTGCTCCAAGCTCCCAGTCTAGACTAGCATGGCTAACTGAGTGAACTAACAAACAGGAGCAACAGCTGGCAGCAGTTAGCAGTGACTGGTAAAATGCTGCCCCCTATCTCTTTGAAATATGAAGTAGACTGCTGGCTAAATCTTACATATTGCACCTTTCATGAATGCTCAAATCAGATGGAGGCACAGTTAATAAGTTGGCCATTAATTGCAAACCACAAATAAACATACATTAAAAACAAACTAAACAAAAACAAACACCCAAATCCCTCATTAAAATGGAAGAATATCAACATTTTGGACTGATGTGTTACTTTCTAGGGTCTTTCAATAGACAGTTTTTTTTTTATATCAGGAGTTGGTGACAGTGAGTGATTTTCTACCAGCACAGCAATGTGTCAGGGATGGGTTTGCAAAGGGAACAGTTCCAATGTGCTGTCAGTGAAAGGTAATACTTCACCGCTCACACAAGGAAGATGTGCCAATTATGGGCAGATGTGCCATAAATCTACCGTGAAAACCAAATATCTAAAATGAAGAATCCCTTGATAAAAACAATGTGAGGCGTCGTGCAGCATTCCAAATGCTGATCACATGTGGGCAGGAGCTATGAAGAATGAAAATAAAACACTATTATGTCATTTAAAAGCTAAGTAGAGGGTGTCTGCACACATCTACCAGCAATATATCCCTGCTTATATAAATAAGTTTGCATCTGAAAGGTATTTTTGTCAATATATTGTGCAAGGAGCATTCCTGCCTCTTTGATTAATTGTAATGCTTTGCCTTGCATCTTTGCCTGAAGCCATTGACAAGGTCACAATAAACAATTCTTTTCATATTGTCTTTTTTTAAACAGTGAATACTAAGTCAATAAGAATTCCCTTTGCCATATTTACTCACTGAAGGAACTGTACGTACTGGTTTATAACCACTTTGAAGAGAGGTTACTTTGGGACATTCGCATCAAATATGTGTATAATTAGCTCCGTGGTGCTATTTTCACTTTCTTCTTTGTAATGACATTGTCGCGTAAGCACCTAAGTACACAAGTACACACAGACAAAGACACGCACAAACAGTGACAGTGGGCTGTAGTCCAAAATCCTCCTTGCTCAGCAGGGCATCTGTCTTGCCATCATTCGAGATCTTGTTGCTGTTTGTAGAGTCAAGTCACCCTCACAACACACTGGAATCCCTGTGGTCCCATTGCAAGAGACAGTGCTTTTGTTTCTTTGCAAAGAAAAACACAGGGGTTGCTTACCCCTCCGTTCTCTCTGACAGCGGGCATGTAGAGCTGGATGTATGGGCATGACTGAGCATGCTGAAGTGAACACAGCAGCTGAGCCGTACAGCAACGGTCAAGCTGACATTTCTCAGAGGAAAGCATGAAGATTGGAAATGACAGATTCCTCTTTTGTTTATAGGGACTGGTTGTCTGTCAATGTCTTTGACAGTCGTTTGTTGGTCGGTCCGCTATTTTTGTCTCGACTAATATCTCACTGCACTCGACATTCATGGTCCCCAAAGGATGAAGCCTGCTGACTTTGGTGATCCCCTGACCGTCAATGTAGTGCTACCAAGAGGTCGACATTTGAGGTTTTGGGTAAATTGTCACAACAACTATTGGACAGATAGAATTATGGCATACACATGCATGTCTCTCACAGTAATTTCCTCATCACGTCAAAAGTTTAATTGGGGTAATGCTTCAGCATTTCCATTAGCCTCAGCTGTGGTTTGTGTTTAATGCTAATTAACATATGTTAGCATACCAACAAGATAATCTGAGATGGGTAACATGATAAAACTTACTTGCTCAATGTTGGCATGTTAGCGTTGACTTTGTAAGCACCTTAGAAAGCTGATGTTAGTATTAAGCTCAAAGCACCGCTCTGCCTACGTATAGCCTCACAGAGCCTAAGAATAACTGTGGTCTTCCTCTAAATCCATTTCTAATCAATTGATTGACAGATACTGTACTGCCATTGCATACTGAAATACAATGAAACTTTGTTCAGCAGCGGTCCATACCGTAGCAGCATCAAATACCACATATAATATAACCTATAAAGAATATACATATGATAAATAATCCATAATAAATCAATAGTGCTTAAAACATTAAGGGTTATTGCACATTAGTCTGCATTGTTACTGCAATGTGGTCAGGTAGATGTTTTGGTTGGTTGGGACAAGGGAGTGTCGTGGCTTAAGTTTGTCCACGGCTACGTGAAAAAGCTGTAAATTCTGTATAGATTAGCAATAAATATGATTTAGATAACATTTTATTTTTATGAAGATCCAATTACAAAGTAACGTGAATGGAAATTATCTCGGGGAAGCAGTTATAGCTCAGGAGGCAGAGCAGGTTGTCAAGTAATCAGAAGGTCACTCGTGGTTTCGACTTCGTGGATCCCCCAGCTGCACGTCGAAGTGTCCTTGAGCAAGACACTTAACCCCACCTGACCTTGTAAGCATCTGTTGGATGAGTTTCATGCCTTAAAATCCTAACCAAAGACTGCACTTAATACAAACACGCATCTTTATTTAAATGTAATAATGCCTACATGTATCATCCAAGTTAAACATAATACCAAATAAATGCATTTTTGTTTTTGAGTGTTGTATTTGTCTTTGCTTTCCTTTTTGACTCCTCTGCCAACTTGGGCATGCTCGGATGGCCTCGGCCTCGGATCGGTCCTGAGAGTGTATGGATGGAGAATACTGATTTCCCTCAGCACTCCATCAACACACTGTGACAAACATGTCCAATTAATGCCAATGAGCCAGTTAGCCCCATGACTCACCATGAACCAGAATGAACCTCTGCACTGGAACTTTTAAAGTAATTTTTATAATGTTTCAGCACAACGTAAGCCCTAGGGGGCCTATTGTTTCAGATTTGTTCACTTTTGCCTTTGCACTGTCAGTCACAAAATGAAGCTAAAGATCACAAAGGAAACCTGTCAAAATCAAGAAAAAAAAAAACGTTTCTGTATTCAATTAAAGGTCTGTTATTATGAGCGTTCATGTCCTGAATTTACATTTTATGAATATTTTATGCACTAAGCTGACGTTTATACCCCTAAAAACACGAGTTGAACATTAGAAGTAGTCATTAATTGCAGGTGGTAGGGTAAAAGCCATCCAACAACTGCAATTTTGTAACATAATGTGCGTGTTTGAATAGCTTAATTGCAGTAGAAACAGCAAGGTGGCTTTTCCAGGTGGCAGGGGATTTTGTTCAGCTGCTCAAGCATTATTTTGTGCTTGTCATTACATGTACTGGTTATAATGTCTCTATTTGCACGGTGAAAGCACATGCAAAGGCATCCAGATTTTCTTCTTTTAACACTTTTTCTTCCATATCAGGGAAGAGGCCATGATGTCGACTTACTTTGAGACAGTGGAGGACCTACTGGCATCTTTTGGGCCTGTCCGCGACTGCTCCAAAGATAACGGCGGCTGCAAGAAGAACTTCAAGTGTGTGTCTGACAGACAGTTAGACTCCTCCGGCTGCATGGTAAGTGTGAACCACCTGCCATACATTCATCGGCACTAATAAAAGTCTCGGGTAAAATGTTTACGTACCATTTAATGATCGGTTGGTTTAGATGCGTCATTAATAAAGTTTACAGTGAATGCATTTTCGTTGGGAGTAAGGGACTGTGCGAATGTGTGTATGTATGAAGGATGTGCTTGCCAGTGATAGACCTCCTGAAAAAAGGCAGCACACGTTTCATCCAGGCTGTCAGTTGAACTGTCGCTGAACTGTAGCTAACTAGCTATCAGAGCTCAGAGGGTGTTGACAACCGTTTTCAGCGGGGCAGCAGACTCCTCTTAATGCTGGATTCACACCTTAAATTTTCTTTATGGTTTTGACCAAACAATTATTGCTTCAAAACGGTTAATGAAAGAAAAAAGAAAGACAATATCAATTAGCTGTGCTGCTCAGCGGCTATCGCAGGACTGATTGAGAACTGAAGTGAAACATGATTGTAAAGTTCCTTCATCCACATAATCACCTCTTTTTAATGTTTCTTCCCAATGGGCTTTTGTGATATTTCCAAGCAATCTGTAATATTTTGTATGCTATTAGCTACTATAATTGCTATGCTTTGGTGTTACTGTATGACCTGCATACTGTGGTGCCTATAATAAGAGGGATGACTCACTCTGTGTAGTGCCCCTGTATTTACTGTATGCAGACTAACAGTAATTTGTAGTGGTGGAAAGAGTGCTAAAAACCTCTACTCAAGAGCAAGTACAGTTACATTACTGAAATATTACGCAATTACAAGTAAAACTGTGGGTATTAAAATAATACTTAAAGGTGCAATACGTTGCTGTTAACTTTTTATCAATCCATGACTGTAGCTACTGTTAGCTTGTTAGCTCAGTTAGCCATGCAGCTAGCCAGACGACAAGGGGAGGGTTGGTGTTCATACTGCTAGCACGGGAGCTTTGGACCACTGGGAGAAAGAGATTTTCAGGCTCTGGGCTAGCTTGTTAGGATGCTAACACAGTAGATATGTGTTCAACACGATACATAGATATTATTTAATTACACTCTGTTGGTAATGTGTGTTAATTTAACTAAGTTTTTTAACATATTGCATCTCCAAGTAAAGGTGCACAGTATTCTTAAACGCTACTCAGAGTATTAGTTACTTTTAACTGTTTATATTTAATGCGTTATCAATAGCAAGCTTTTCGATCAAAGCGGTTTCTGTCCCTCTAAATCTTCAGTCTAAATTCCTCCCTAATCCAGCACTGTTCGGTTCAGCGGTCATGATCACCTCTTCAAACCTGTGCCTGCTGCAGACTGTTGAGTCTGGTTATCATTGGCTTATTTGTGAACAGATATCCTTATTGGCTTAAAAACAAATGCAGGTGAAGGTTTAGATATTAATTCAAATTGTACACATTACAAATTTGGTTTTAAAAGTAACTTATTAGATGACAAGGTGTAATGCATACTTAAGTAAGAGCTAAATTACAGACTTGTACCTAAAAAATGACCTAATGACATTCATTTTTTAGTAGCTGTTATTAGTTACTTCACCTCTGTTAATTTGGGAGCTCACAGTAACTACTTATCGACTGGAGATTAGGGTATGCAGCCTTAACAGAAATATTAACAATTTAAGGTGTATCAGTTCTCTGCAATAATGGAACTGTTTGTGGATGTGGATCAAAAGGAGGTAGTCCAGTGACGACAGCCAAAGCAAAGTAGTAGTTGTGCTACTGATAGCTTTTGTAATATGCTTGTTTTACTCAGCTAGATGCCACTATTATGTGTCAAAAATGTATAACAAATTCTGTATTTAACACATTTATTTACATCCCTCTGTGATTCATATTTAGATGTAAACCTCTGTGCAAAAGAGGTTTCTTTCTGGCATATTTACAAGTACAGGGTGACTGCAGGCTCACAGTGCCAGGCTTTTGACAGCATGGGGTGGGCCTGGGTTGTAAAGTAATTAAATTGATGAGGCATCTCAATTGCTGGAGGACGGTTTGGCGAGTCATTAAGAGCTCGGATGGGGCTATAAATCGACTGGTCTTTTCGTTGTTTGTGTCGGCCAAAGACAAACACTGACAAGGCAGTTTTCTTGTTTTCTCTTTCTTTTTTCCTTATCTGCCCGGAACCAATGAAAGGATTTACTCCTCTCTTAACAAAGATCTCTATTTGCTATATTCGTGAAAACCCTCCGAGTGAATCAGGTCCAACACTTTCTGTAGACCCTTATCACGAATCCATCTGGTCACAACTGATGAATAACATTTCTGACACTGTTCGTGTCGTCGAGCGACGATTTACACCTTGACTGGTAGACTTTAGAACGATAAACTCGGCACCTATGTAGCGCTTGCAACATTTTCAGCCAGGCGCCTTTTAATCTCAGTTTTTTATAAATAGATAAAGTTTATTTTGCCCTCTGCAACTCATCCCCCGCGATTTACCTCCTGCTGTGTTACCATGACGATGGCTCCATATTAATAAACCTGAGTCACATTCCCCATCATTCATCAGAACCAAGACAATTTCCACCCTTGACATATTTAGTAGCTCGTGGCTGTTTTTTATGTCTAAGATGTGTTTTTTAGTTTACATTTAGTGCTAATTGCATTTTGCCCCGAACATGTTGACAGTATGTTTTTCTCCTTCAGTTGTTGATGATATGACTACCCTTCTTCTGCCGTGCCACCTAGACACGAGCAATATGGATGATCTTGTTTAAAAATATGCATAGCAGTGACGGTGCACTGTGTCACTCTTCCCTGCACTGCACAATTTAACATGGCCTCCACCGAATCCTCTTATCTTATGCATCTCATGCCTCTTTCTGTCTGTTTTGTGACATTTAGCTGCTGCAAAGCATGAATTCATTCTCCAAATCAAGAATAACATTAGGGACAAAATTTAACTTTCTAATAAATACAACATTAAGATTTATAAATGCAGGGATGTTTAATTTAATTAGAGTCAGTTCATGCTTGCGCACTGTATGCTATCATTTAAGAAGTGTGCCTAATAAGACCGTTTTAGTTTTTTAGTATATTTGCATTTATTTAGGCAAAAAGCTTTCACACGGGGCATTGTTTTATTACAATGACTGACAAGAATAAATAATTTACAGTTCCGACCATGTTTCATGTATTTCCATGGTTGAATTTGCATCCTATACAAGGCTCGAGACTAAACTTGAACGGGCAGCCTCCCATACTAAACCCAGAGGTGGACAGTAGTAGACAGTGGCGAGAGCACGTATAAAATATGAATGAATCCGTGCTAATAAGGCTCGGATTGTTTGTCAAATTCTTCCCCACGTCAAGCCCCCAGGGGCAAACACACAACCACAGTATCTTTTCTTCATCCCACAGCTGACCATCGTGGCAGGAAGAACCATATCGAAAGAACCCTGATAAATTGGCACCTTAAGCAAAGAAAAGAAGAGAATGCACACACTCATGTCTTCATCACGGGGTATAGTCAGCTTGAAAAGCTTTAGCTTCAACTCCTATTTTCAGAAAGTATAAGTGTTTTATAAAATATTAGCGAAAATGATCCAGAACAGTCTCACGCCTCCGTGTGCAGCTGATTAATACAGCAACAAAGAGACTGACAAAGCCTTCTAGTCTTCAAAGATTAACTCCGAGGATCACAGACACAGCGGTATTATTTTTCTCCTTTGACTCTTTTGGGTTGGTGTTATTTTAACCACCCTTGTCAGAGTGGGTGCTAACATGGAGCAGCGACATGCCACACAGGCGGGCTTAAAATCCATTATCAGAGTCAGTCCCTCAAGGCTGTCTGCTGCTCTTAAGACAGTCCAAATGCATTTTGCAAAGAAATAAATTACAGTCAGAGTCGGTGCTGAAGTTTTTGGATACACTGCTTATTCCATTTTTTGCCTTTGTTCCCTTTTCTGCTGCTGCTGAGCCACAGAGGATGACGGGTGGCTTATTCTTTCGCTAGCTAACCTCAGCTTATAACAACAGCTGTTGTAAGTGCAGGTTAGCAGTTTTAGACAGGTAATGCTTTTTTTGCCTTCCTTTTTCATCAGACACCGATTGCTCATGTTATACATTGCAGTCGCAGTGCGCTAGGTAAAACTGTGTAGATATGAAAGATATGGAAGTTGCGTCTTGTTAAGCATGTACAAATATCTTCATACAGTATCTGTCCATGATTATCAACTTACGTTACCACTCTCCATATTGGGGACAACAGGGACGTGCAATCTCTGGAGAGGGAGAGAGGGTACAGCTCCAGCTACAAGACTCTACTTGCAAAACCTATTGCATTCTGGGCAAAATTACTGAACCTTTCTAGGAACGAGCGCTGCACATAGGGTAGTTTTTTGTGGCTGACTCAAACAGTTGGAAAATAAAACACGTCGTCATCTTTACTGGTGGTTGCTCATCCAGTGACGCCACAAATGAGCATTAACTCTAACACTTTGAGATGGTTTAGCAATTAGCTCTCAAGAAGACTGTTTTATACAAAACTCTATCCAGTCACCCATTGCAAATTAAGGATGTTACTTATTGTTTTGTGTAGAAACAGGTCCCTCACCCCATTTTATTATAGGAAAAGGATCAGGAAAGTATACAGAAAAGTCATTTTGATGGTACAATGTTATGTACTAGGGTGAATGGTGTCTCTGTCCCACCCCATGTCCAGTGGCGCCGCCAGGGATTTTGGGCCCTATGAAAAGAAATCTAATTGGCCAGTGAAAAAAATTGATGCCGTTTTATATAAAACTATGCATTTTAATGATATTTTTGACTATCATTCCCACATTTGTGAAAAGAACAACATGACAGTTACTCGGTTACTGCTCACTGTCTCCCTTGTAGTCCCGCATGCGGGTAAAATTTATCTCCACAGCTGTAGACTCACAGGTGGTGGCATTGGATTTGGGGTGAAAAAATACATATATGAGGCTATATGGTCGTTGTGATTTAATCTTCTGATTTCCAGAAAATATAAACATTTCTCTGATTGTGTTGAGAGTTGTATTGAGTCACACAGTCTGCATGCACCAGAAATGTTCTCCTCTGTTCCTACTGCAGAGCAGGTGGGTGAGAGTCCCAAACTACTTACCAAACATTCTATTTTAGTGATAGCTGAATTTGAACTTATATTATATATACACATACATATGCTCTTTTTATTTCTGTTTTTAATACATGAAAATCATTCTGAAATAAATATGGAATATAGGCTATTTTTATTTTATAGG
>OMLP01028562.1:0-17843 GCA_900302685.1 Spondyliosoma cantharus | reverse complement strand
GAGAGACAAAACCGGGGCTTGGTGATGAGCGGGGCCGAGGGGTCCCCTGTAAGGCCCACCGGGTCTCCACAGGCCGCTGAAGAATGGAGCGCTGCAACAGAGCGCCCGTTATTTTCTTTGTGCGCCCGGGAAACCGGAGATGCTCCTCCGCTCGGCTACTGAGTGACATCAGCCGCTTGGGGAGAAGACAACACACACACACACGCACACACACACACACATATAGACAAAAAACAACAACCATGCACACTGTGGAGAAGACACACATGCAGACGCAGGAGCCTCAACCACCCACCACTCCCACACAGACATCCCAGATTCCTCTAAATGGCTAAATATTTGCATATGCTGCCGTTCCAATTATCGGCCTGTCTCCCTCTCCTCGCTCTTTTATCAGCGGGCGAGGTTTAATGAGAGTGAGACGGGCGCTGTCATCTCCCTGACACCGCCCGCTGTCTCTCTCTCATTATGCTATTATAGCGGAGAGGAACAAAAACAAAGAGTTCTGTGAGCCTGTAGGCGTTTGTTGAATCTATCAAAGTGCAGTACACACACACACATACACACACACACTGTACATAACATATAAATGGGATATATTTAGTCATCAGACGTGATGCAGCTGCGTGCGCCATGTATGAAAAGGAGGCACAGTTTTCCAAATCGTAATAATGATATGAGGGCAGAAGGACAGTCGGGCAACTGTTTGGTTATTTCGGCTTTTTATTTACTTCAGGTCCAGGATCAAAATAATACTTAAATCCTAACTGGATTTGTTGCCTAAACTGAACTGTCAGATACACGTAACAGGTTGAAATGTCAGACTGTATAATCCAATTTCAGGGGAAAGGAAGGTAATGTGGACTTTATGTCACAAACTCGAATGAGATTGAATTTTCGTGACACGAGTGCGTGCACATGGGAAGAACATTTTACAGAAATGAGGGTGGTATGCTATAGGATATGTCTACTGAAGTTAGTTTGCCAACGAGCTAGCCACGGCTTCATTATAATTACCTTTGGTAATGATTATATCAGGCGGCAATCGGCGTGTGCTTTATCCCAGCTGTGTTGCCGTAGGCTACCTAGCTAGCTGTCCAAGATGGCGGACACAGTCGCGCTTGTGCTACTTATCTCTGGAAGCTACCCTTATCGGGTTGTCACACCCTCTATAATGTTAAATATTGTAGGGAAACAGATATAGGCTAGTTTAGTCTCATCATTCTCTTGTTAGTAGCATACCACAGAAGGTGATGCGCCCTCTCCTAGCTTTGTTGGCTAACACCTATCACTCAAACAAAGCCCTCAGTGTTGAGAATTTGCTGCTGTTTCCACAAATATGTATATATATCACGTTTTTAACCCCCTTTTGAGCAAGGCTAATAGTCTACAGCCATGTTAGCTAGCAGAGTATAGCCTCACAGAGCTAAATGCTTATGTGAGCCTGCTAACACGCTAACGCTAAGCAGGTATACCATGTTTTTTATCTTAGAGGAAAGGATGAGGGATCAACAGGCTTCA
Organism: Spondyliosoma cantharus; assembly: GCA_900302685.1. Lineage (NCBI taxonomy): Eukaryota > Metazoa > Chordata > Actinopteri > Spariformes > Sparidae > Spondyliosoma > Spondyliosoma cantharus. Next base: position 16,322 of record OMLP01028562.1, on the reverse strand, counting down.
TCCTGCATAGACATGTGTACAAATGTATAAAGAAATGCAATAAAGAAAATAGTTTAATAATTCAAATCAGAAAACAAACCAAAACTCTGTTGACCTAAACAACTAACTAACATCCCTCGAGCCACATAGCCTCACGGCTAAAAACTGCCTAAATGTGGAGAATTCAAACTTCAGTCAGACTTCCAGTCGGGTTGATTTCTGCTGAAGCAGAATGATGTGAGCTCATTACACTGACAGCGCTAATTAAGAAAGATGGATGTGTCATTTGTCTCACACTTACCGGTTGAAACAAAGCTGACGTGAGAGCAGAAGTCAATCAGCCGCAGTCTGTTCACCCTCACAGAGCAGGTGGAAGCACCTGCGTGGGTGTCCGGTGGGTTTTCAGGCACTTACATCCTGAAAACCTTTAACATCAGTGCCACCCGCAGAACATCTGACTTAACGAGAGGAACACCGCTTTGGTTTTTGTGGTGTGCTACTAACGTTGTCGAGCAAGTAAGCTGGTGGGAAGGGGAAAAGGTTTTGGACACAGCGGGAATCTCTTGGAAACATGTATTTTTATGCTGACGCTGCCTGACTCATTAAAGTATTTCACAGCTGAAAAGCAAAGAGCCGAGCTGCTTGAATCGGCTCAGCCATGCGTTACTTCCCAAAGACTAATTAACTAAGAATACGGAGAGATTTGGTCCAATTTAAATGGGAAAACAAGCCAGCTTTGCGGAACAGACAAACTAAGACATTCGAGTTTATTTGCGAGGACTAAGCAGAATGAAACTTCATAATTCTTGGAGCAACCAAAGGCTGTTTCGGTCACCAGAGACTCCGTTTCTTCGTGTTATCCTGCTGTGTTTTTACTTTTTTCCCATCTCTTCTCTGTTCGTCATGAAGTAAATTACATTTACCCTCCATTCAGCAGCCAAATACGAAGAAGCTACTGTGCACTACAGAGGATTTTGCCGCCTCAGTGGCTTGTTATGGCAGACGAGAGGGAAGACAAATCCCTTTTTTAATCCCAAAAGTTTATAAAAACAAACTGGGTACGCTTCAGATGTTTATTCCTCCAGAAGCTCCGGGCTCTGCCAACAGCTGTGTCCTCCAGAGCTCACCGGCTCCAACAGGTGTCTGCTGGTTAATGCTATCTATCAGGGTCGCTCATCAGTCCAGAACACCAGTGTCTGTCTCTCGCCTCTGGTTTTTTAGTCCAATTTACTTCACAGAAAGACAGATTTCTTGTCCGATAGTTGCGTTAAAAGTCCAAGAGGTCAAGATCAGGGACTGGACAGACCACGAACAGCTGACCACTCAACATTGTTTTTATACCAGGCAGTAAACATTTTTATTTTGTGCTGTAAAGTTGGAATTTAAAATGGACTCTTGGAGCCAGTCTCAAATGGCAATTTGAGGATCGTTTATTTTTGGTACCTCCAAGTCGGCTTCATTTCTCAGCCCCGGAGGTCGTCGCTTCATCTGAACCTGTTTTCTTTTTACCCCAAACAGGATTTTTTAAAATGTTTTATTTCAAACCACAGAGGAGCAGGAGCAGCTGCTTAATTGGACATAAATGTTTAAAATTTACATTAAATTAGATCCAAATCACACGCTGCTAACGCTATGGAATCACGGCATCTTTCTGCTCGTGCCTTGGGATGATTGAAAAAGAAAAGTTCTCTCCCCAAACTTTCGGTCTGAGGCATTCCCTATGCTCTTTGAAGCTCTGCACACCTACACACATCTCGCTTTCTTGCTTGATGTTTGGAGCTAATGAATGTTTAAGGAAGATATTCTACAACCGGCTGGTGATAACGGCAGAAACCTGACAGTCGGCAGACAAAGTGCGTGCAAAACACAAAGGCACAGATTTCACCTCAAATGAGCACGTATAGGAATTTACAGTATGTCTATGTCTTTGCACGTATGCACAAGTTTTGCTAAATTCAAGCATTGTTGTTATGCATGCTGCACAGCCTCGAGTCGCACACTTTGCCATGCTCGCACACCCCCACACGTTTGTCCGACTCGTCCGCCAGTTGAAAAACGAAACGCACATTTCCCAGGGAGGTTTCCACTCCTTCCCCCCTCGCTCTGCGATATCGAGCGGGCTTCACTCTGCAGAGAACAAAGTGTTTGTTTTATTTTAGATCACAGCTCCTGTGTGGGCACGGGGTCAGAGAGTGGTGCACTGCAGAGGGAAGCATGAGGCGCGCTTTGAGCCTGTGGTCATGCGAGTCTCGGTAAACAGCGGGGCTGTAGGTGGAGGCTTTCGGGTCTACAGCTGCCGGAGCCACCGCGGGCTAATGAAGGCGGGGGCTGTGCATGTTTTCCTTTTTTTTTTTTTTAAATGTGCGTTTATACACGTGTGCGTCCATGAATCTTGTGGCAAATGAGTGTGTGAACGTGGGATGCAATGGCTGAATCAGAGGGTGCATCCGTCTAAAAGGCTTGATTTGGTCGGGGAAGCGCTCAGTGGCAGGGGGGTCGGGGAGGATGTGTGTGCTGTTGCATGATTGTGCGATCGCAGCAGGGGTGTGGGATCAGCAATCAGCACCGGCATCTGACTTGAAAGCGCATGATTATTTAATGCGTTTCCTCTCGTTTTTGCTCTTTTCTCCGCAACTCATCGCGTCGCTCTCCTCAGTATCCGCTTTTCTTTAACCTTTTAGCTTCGGTTCAATGTTGCCATTTGCAAATCCATCAACAGCCCTCCAGTGTGTCAGACTGCTGTGTTGTCTTGCTGTTTTTGCCTTTGCTGCTTGTGTTTGTGGTTCTTTTCTGAGAAATATTACCATTTTGGCCTCCTGAAGTGAAATGGTGAAATGGCGAAATGGTTGCCTGTCAAACCACAAATAGTAATTTTTATATTTCTGTTCTAGTTTAACTTGCAATAACTTATTTTTGGTCAGTAGGGGCAATTGATATGTTAATAACACCTTTAAAGCTGATATTGTATGTAAACTTTTACACATCCAGCAGTTATGTATGTTGTGTTTTTTGTCTCTTCATCGAGTCAAAATTTCAGTTTGTCCATTACCTAGAAGACTAATGATTTTTAGTGCTAATTGTTAGCATGCTAACACACCAAACTAACGCAGCGAACGTTGCAAACATTATACCTGCCACTCTTGTTGTTTACTTCTGTAGTCCTGCCCACACTCACACAATGAGGACAACAACTCCCATGATCCCGCGCTGCTTCACAATGTCATCAAACTCAGTCTTGAGTGTTATTGTTTTCGACTGAGACACCATTAAAGGGCAGAAATTACATTCTGTGCGTTTGACATGTTAGCATCGTCATTGTGAGCATGTTCAGTTAGCATTAGCATTCTTTAAGCTACGTTCGAGGTCTCCACCAACTCCTGAGGGAAAAATTTAGCTCCTTAGTGGCCAAATGTTCCACTATGTTCACCAACTAGTCGCTAACTGCCTCTATCTGTCTATATTTTGTCGAGTCGGTCTACATTATCCCAAATGTTTCCAGCAATGCTCAAGCCTAAATCCATCACTCTGAGGAAATGTGCGGAAGTGAGGAAGGAAGTCTGCTAACTCGCTACTCTGTTGTTTATTATTGTTCGTGTTGCCGACTTTTAGATACATCTTCAGATTTGATTGGCAGCGGTGGTCAATTAGCAATGTAAACTCCCATGATCCCTTGCTCCTTCACAGCGTAAAGAGACTTCAAACTCTGCCTCATGTTATTGTGTTGATTAAAAGACCCTTAACAACCCATGTTAGCATGTCCTCATAGTATTCTTTTAGCTCCGTTTTTGGTCTCCACCAGCTCCTGAGGGATATATTTAGCTCCTTAGCTGCCAAATGTTCCACTATGTTCACCAGCTTGTCGCTAACCGCCACTGTCAGCTCTCTGCTTTTGAGCATGTCGTGCACATTGGGCTGTGGGAGTTGTTTAACAGGGTGCCTGGGCTGGTCTGGTCGTCTGTCGAGTGTCCTACTCATTGAAAAACTGCCAGTTGAGGTGGTTCAGGCACCAGATGCCCTCTGGTTGCCTCCACTTGGAGAGACTACAAACACCTCCGACTGGTCTTTAAGAGAAGACCAAGAATTTGCTCACTGAGATTTTATTTCCCATCTGGTCCGGGAACATGTCAAGATGGACCAGTGGGAGAAAGGTCAAAGTGTCGCCTGCTACCACCACAACATCAAGTGGCAGGATGGATGTTTTTTGCAAATGCTAAATTTTTATTCATGCAGCCTTGTCCTTTAGCTTAGAGAACAGCTGAAATAAATGCCACAACCCTGGCAGCGGCGACATGTTATGTTTCTTTAGTGGAAGAGAAGCCCCCTCTGCCCTCAGCCTTTCATCCAGCTGCTGCCCTTCAGGGATTTTCCGTATCATTTTGAGCCTTTACTCACTTCTGGCCTTGTCATTTGCATACACAGACAGCTTTGAAGGTAGCCATTCCCCACAGACCCCCCCTGTGCTGTTGTTTAATTAAGGCCTTTGTGAAGCTGCATGTCTGTGCGTGTCACTTTTGTCAGTCAAGGCACGCTCATGCGAGAGGCTGAGTCTTCCTGCGACGGCTCTACGAGCGCTCTTTTGTGCTGGAGTATTTGTTTATTTCATGTTTATGCAGAGCTGATTTAGCTCCTCTCTTCCTCCCTCGGGCTTGCCTCCACATCCCAAACCCACACACACACACACACACACACACACACACACTATAGAGGGAGGAGATGGGGACTAATTAAGTCGGTCACAGATATGAGACCTAACCTCCATCCTCTTGCTGGCTCATGTGAACAGAAACAACAACAAGAAATGGCTGATGGCCGTCCAGCAGTCTGTTCCTCCGAGTAAAACTTGATCACAGTCCCGGCCGTCTGCCGAGGGTGATCTGAGCTGACAGTCAGGCCGTCCTCTCATCGCCGCATCGCTTCACTCCTTCATCTGTCCACCCCCTCTCTGAACATGTGTGAAAGGCTGCATTTATGTCCAGCGAGAGAGATGAGGAACATGAAGGCATGAGTGTGAAATTATAATCATGACGAGGAGAAACAAAAAGTGTGGCTCAGTAATTAGGTGGAAGTTTTAGTTTTATAAGCATTTTTCTGAGGGCAGGGCAGCTGTGGAGACAGAAATAACCCATCGGGGTGTCAAGAAACTGTACATGAACTTTATGAGAAATACGTGAATTCATCGTTTCTCTCCAAGGCAAAAGGGGCTTCATGTTAGAGATGATTTCTGCTTCCACAGGATTCATAACACTGAGGGGTGTTTTAAAAAACATTTAAATCCCAAATTTAATCAGGTTCCTTATTTATACCTCTACATGATGGAGAGCCAATTTAGACAACAAACGTACTTTTTAAATGTTAAACTTTGTAAAATGCCAGCATTCTGCTGTGTTAATTGTTTAATTTGTGCGCTTGGATGTAAAAAATTGACAGCTCTACAGCCAGACAAGAACATCCATGTTGGACAATTCAGTAAAACCCAAAATTCAGTTCACTAATAAAAGCCAATTGACGTCCAATGCCAACATTTTTACATGTTCTTTCCAAAATATTTACAGTGGAAGTTTTTCTTTAGCTCACAGTAATTTTCTTCCCCCTGGTCCATAGAGAAACTGTTCTGGTCCTCCTCTTGCGTTACACTGCCAGCAGGACTGAGTGACTACGCTGTGCAGAATAAGCAGCTAGCTCTCAGTCAAGCCATTAATAACTTTAAGATCCGGTCAACACGTGATTCATTGTGCAGGACTCTTCCAAAAGATCAGATTTTTTAAAAACACAGTAAACGTGTGCACAAAGGGCCAAAGCACAAAGTGTGGACAGAGCCTTTCTGTGATGCATTTATCGCATCTTTTATGAGGCTGACCTACTGGCTGTGCTGGTTGTAGGTGAGGATATGACTATTGTTCAGACATTATGGCTGCATTTGGGTTTGGTTTACGAAGCTATGGATATTGCTACGGCAGCTGCGCTGTTAGCATTGTTAAATCCACACAGGATTGAAATCTGTGTAACAGATCTGTCACCAACACACCACAGGAGTTCAGGTAATCACTAGCTTCAGCCCAACTCTGGAATTTTGCATCCCCTGTATATAGTTAGTGAAACACTCATCAAATGTGTCACAGCCAAAGTAAACACAACCAAAGCACAGCCCTAGCTGCTCAACAGCATGGACCGAAGCAATATCATCCCTCGGCAATAGACTATATATAGTCATATTTACAGCCACAATCTGTCTCCATCAGTCTCAGCAGCAGCCAGCTATAATAACAACGTGTCACCTATGTTACTGCAAAGAACAAGTGGTCAAAACTTCGGCGAGGGTATGGTTAGAGTCACATAAGACACCTGGGTAAGTGTGGGAAGTTTAGTGACAGTCTGTTTAAGAGCAAATGTTGGTTGCAGTCGGTGTCAGGCAGGACACCAAACTCCTCTATGAAAGTCAGACACGTTACATGATCATCGCCGGCCTTATTACATAAACGACACACGACTTCCGGGAAAAACTGGGCTGATTATTTTCAGGCAAAGTAGCCGAACAACTTTGATCTCAAGGTAAGGCTTTGATACGGTTATGCCAAATGCAGATCCATTGAGTTCTGATAACAGTCTGCCTGTCATCTCCTTCCCTTCCTGCCCTCATGTACTTCCAAACAGATGTGTTAATGCCTCCCAGCATCACCTGAGCATCACTAGCCACATGCACACCTGCCCCCAATTCTCTCATCAGCTCCTCAGCATTGACTCAAGTCATTAAGAGGGAGAGAGAGAGAGTTTCCAAGCCTGTTATAATTTGAGCCATTCAGTTCAATACAATTTGGAAAGTCTAGAGGAACTGAGATTAAATCATTTTATTTCTACTCAAGTTAGCCGCCGCTAAAGCTAAAGGGCGCCATGTCTAATGCTGTATCTTGACTGTAATTGTTAGATCAGCTGCAGAGAGGCAGAGGAGGAACAGGGAAAGCTTACACTACAAAACATGCCAATCTGAGAAAACGCTAAAAGAAAAGAAAGCGTCGAAGAGAGCTGCCTTGAGAAAGTGAAAGGCGTCGCCAAAAGTGCGTTGACGTAGAGAGGAGGCGAGGGACTGCTAACTGAAGAACAGACAGGAAGTTAGCTAAAGCGACGACAGCGCTTACATCATCTTTCATGGCTGGAAAAGAAAGATGGACAAAATGAAGTGAAAGCAACATGGTAAAGATTTCTTTCTCTTGTTCTTTTGTGATAAACATTGAGCTGAATCAGAAAGCTAACCTAAATATTAAGCATTTAAGCTGACGTAAATATTCAGCTTTTATCAGCTCAAAAGAAGTTTAGCTAGCCCTCTGAACTTGAAAAACTGTTAAATTCATGCCAGAGAGGCAAAGGAGGAACAGGGAAAGCTAGCCAGCTTATACCACAAAACATGTCAAGAGTGGAAAAAAGGTTAAAGAAACGAAAGAGAGGAACAGAGCTGCCTTGAAAAAAAGAGGAAAAGGAGTCATGTGTTAACGTAGCGAGGGGGATTGCTAACTGAAAAACAGACAGGAAGTTAGCTAAAGCGATGACAGCGCTTACAGCATCTTTCATGGCTGAAAAAAAAAACAAGATAGACAAAAATGAAGTAAAAACAACATGGTAAAGATTTCTTTCTCTTGTTCTTTTGTGATAAACATTGAGCTGAATCAGAAAGCTAACCTAAATATTAAGCATTTATTAGCTAACCCTCTTCTCCGGCTTTTCCTCTGAACTTGAAAACTTCTTCGGCTTCACCAGTTCAGGTGTAACTCACTCAATTATATAATTTCTGCCGGAGAGAAACACATGTAAAACTATAAATTCCCTCTCTTTACAGGAGAGAGCGAGAGCAAGAACAAAAGGTAGATTCGATGTCAGTGGTACCTCTGAGCCCGTGCAGCACATTATCGGGGATGAGCTGCTCTAACAGCCCACCCAGCCAGCCTCCTGCGCTCCTGCATTGTTCCAACACGCTCTGACTCACAAAAGGGAAAAAAAAGAAAAAGAGAAGAGACATCGAAACCTCTGTGCTGCGGTGCCTCCTTGCTCTCTGTGACTCACAAAGCTGGACTACATTTAGCCCGCAACATCCGTCGCCAACACAGCCTGACAAAATGAGCCGGGGAGCTGAGTGCATCTCGCTGCTGGTGTTACAGCTGAAACGTTCAAGCGTGTTTTGTAGCGGAGGTAAAAATGCATCATTATGAAAAGACACTTTAGGAATTTGACACTTCTGAAAGGATCAGTGGCAGGTTTGGTTTGATTACAGTTTAAGAGATAGATTTTCTGTAATTTAGGGGATGATTGTGAGGGAAGTGTGTTTAAAAAAAAAAAAATCAATTTCAATTTTAACTTCATATTACTTAAAATTGCTGGACTATAATTTCTGCCATCTGTCTGACATGGTACCTGAGAGAATGGTCATCATCATTATGTGATCAAAGATACCAAACTTCCCGATAGTTTTGTGCGAGTCTATCAAGTCTTGATTGTTTCTGCTCTCCAGTAAAATCATCTTTTCATTCTAAAATCACACTCAAGTCTGAGTATCGTGTCAACTGCTCAGCTTGTGTGATGCCTTCAGTCCAAGTCTTAAGTCTGGAAAGTTGTCTTTAATGTTCTTAAATTCAAGTCTCAAAGGGCCTAAAAACTTTGTCTTAACAAGTCAGTCTCAACTGTTTCAGAGAAAGTCATTCTGGACAGGTACAAGTCAAACGATAAGTCCTTATAAGTGAAGATTCAAGTGTCAGAAGTGTCTTTTTGAGATGTAATCAGACTCAAGACAGGTCTCAAGTCTACAAGTTTGTCTGCTCCATACATGTCATTCCAGACAGGTCCATCTCAGGCTTCAGGACTAGATCATAGTCTCAAGTCTAATCGTTAAATCAAAGTGCATGTACTGAATCTACACCTCTACGAGTTTCAAGTCCATAAACACAAGTCCAGGTCACTGGTAGCAAGTCAAAGCCAAGTCCATAGTCTTCACAAGCAAAGTCAAGATCTCTTGGGTCTTTCAGTCTTTCAGTCTTCAGTTACTGAAGGCAAGTCTGAGAGAAGTTACTAGCGTTTACTAGATGCAGGTCCATCTCAAGTCAAAATGTGAGGCTTGAATAAGACTTAAATGATGTTCAAACCTCAAGTTCAAGTCTGCAGAGGTTCAAGTCTTAAGTCCTTCAAGACGAATTAATCTCAAGCCTATCAGAGCAAGTCTCATATCATTAAGGACAGATCAATGTTGCTAGTCTTCAAAACCAAAGTCACGATGGAAGGTCCCTCAGGTCTCCAAGTCTTTAGGGGTTGAGAAAGTCTGCAGAAAGTCAAGTAATGGAGCAGACAAGTCTACAGCTTTCTTGATATAGTTCTCAAGTCCTTTGATACCAGTTCATCAGGATGCTGAAATCAGTCACTATTCTTAATAAGCAAAGTCAGGATGCAAGCTCACAGCTCAAATCTAAAGCTAAGTCGCTCAGGTGAGGTCCAAGTCAAGTCTGCAAATGGTAAATGGACTGTATTCATAAAGTCCTGCAGGTCTCAGAATGATATACAGAGGTACAAGATTTACTGATTTTCTGATCTGAATCTAACTCGAGTTCATGTCTGCAGCTCTACTTGTTTGGTGTGAGTCTGAAGTCCTACATGACAAGTTCATCTCAAGGTAAGATGCCAGGCTTTTATGTCTCTGGGTGGAAATCTGAAGGTTTTTCTTCTAAACATAAATCTAGTCAAGCCTTAAGTCCTCATTTTTGTGATGGAAATCTTTCCAGAGTTCACAGTATTTATTGTTCGATATATTTATCCTCAGAGTGAGCAGATGAAAAAGGAAACGTGTCACTCTGGTTGACGTCAAGACAGAAACACTGTCAGCTGGCGTGTGACGTCCTTGACATAAAGTCGTCTTATATAAACAGGCAGCATGACATCAACGAGCAACCGTTTCTTTGTGAACTTTGCCTAAACTTTCTTTAAATTCAGTCCATTCCCTTTTCCCTACAGAGGCCACATTCACCCTGTGCCCATTATTGGAATTGGTCCTCAAGTGTAAACATATTTAACCCCAGTGTCATGATTTTTTTTCCTCTCTAAGTGAGTCATAGAGCTGGAATACATAAAGGCTGGAAATGCACTTTTCTCCTCCATGATAAATAGGTGCCTGACATTTTAGACCCAATCATAGTGCAATCAAGGCTAAGGCACTTCAGCTAACCCATAACAATCCACCGCCTTCAATTTACCCTCAGTTCCACTTGAGCATTCTCAAATGAATAATCCTATAAATTGCTGCACGAGAACAGCATGTGCGCGACACACGGATGCATGGTTGTGGAATTAATGAAAGCCGTTCCAGTGGGGTTTTTATTCTTTGTTGCCTTGTTGGTGTTTGAGGTCTCATTTCGGGTTTTGTGTTGCAAGGGCATGTGTTTGTTTGTGTCTGAGAGGCTCTCATGTGCATGTGTAAAAAGCCTGCTAATACATTACCAAGGGGTCTAATGCATTTGAGTGCATGAGCCACGATACAAAGCTGTGTGTGTCTGTTATATCAGGTCTCGTGAGAGAGTGTAGCCTGATATCTCCAATGTGTGTCCATTTCGTTACCCACCCTACGCCATGACTTTCTTGTTAGCTGTTTTCTGGGAGGGTTAAGTTTGTCTCTCATGCTTCACTCTATCTGCAAGTGTCATCATGTACATTTGCATGATTGAGGTATTTTGTTATGTCAGGGCAGAAAAAGTGTGTGTTTGACTGGATTCAGTGATTTAACGTACCTTGTGAGATGGTTTTGGGACACCTCTTGTATGTAGCAGTGAGTCAGATGTATTAGAACAGCAAAACACAAGTTCCAGATATAATTACTGTCATTAGTGTTCGCACAAAATGTAAATTAATCAACCTCGATGTAATTTTAAGACATCTTTTCAACTTCAGTCACAGACGTCTTATGAACTCGTTGCGGTTCGAAATGGAAGTTGACGTCTAAATTTTACTTCATGCAGCGAAAAGTACAGGATGGATTCAAACCCTGAGCCTCAACCATGGGAGTGAGTATTTTACCAGGAGAGCTATTCATGAGCTTTATTAATTCAGTCATCCAACCTTGGAATATTAGCCTACCTTGGATGACCAAAACATGGGATTTAAAAGAGCTAAAGAATAGCTCTCCTGGTAAAATGCATGCCGTAACATCGTCATCGGCGTTAAAATTGACTCTTTTGGATACGTTTTTTGCTCAGTAGGCCTACTTAAGGAAAATCAGGGGCTTCTAGCTCTGGAAACTCCTGGAAAGACTATAAAAACTAATCATTGTCAAGTTAAAATGAAGTCAGATTAAGTAACTGCATAGCTTATTTCTGGTCTAAAATATCTTTAGAAACACATAAAGGTTCCAAAGAGCCGCACACAAGCAACGAGCTCCCAATCAGGTGGTTGTGTTATCGTTGGAGGGTGAAACCTGTTTAGGTAAAGCGTGAAGCGTCTCTCCACAGACATGTAAGGCTGTAGCGTAGTTCGCCACCAGTTCAGTCTCACGCCAAAGTGTGTGTATAGATCAAAACAGTGTGTGAGCGCCATGGTTCGCTTCTCGAACTGTACACACGAGCACGTAGGTCGAGAATGACGTAGTAGAAAGAGGCAGCGATTCGTATCGGTCAGGAGAAGATGGTTGTTGGGGTTATTATCTAAAAGCCTGCAGGTGTCAATAGAGGAAAGGTTAAAGAATCGAAAAGTCGGTAGGATTCATCCTCTGGAGACCATGAATGTCACGACGATCCGTCCAATAGGTGTTCAATATTTCGGTGGTTTTAAAGACCGACAGACCTCCATTACAGATCCTTCCCACGGCTATAAAGTCAATAACTAATTAGATGATTCATTAAATATTAAATTCTTGTAAATTATCAACAAGTACAGACGTATACATATATTCTTAAGCGATCGAGTAATTGATCTGACTCATTAAGATCACAGCAGGAGAAAAAGCAGCACGTGTTATTATAAGTGTAATTATCGTAACGATGCTCATGATTAGAGCCGTGATTATGTTGAAGGTAAGCGCAAGAAATAGAGAGGAAGAAAACACATGAGAGGAAAGACAGAGCACAGCAGCCACATCAGGTCACGATGACAGACAGGCGGAGGGAGACATCATGATTGCTTCAATCACAGTCACATCAAACACACCGCTTTGCATTTTGTTTTCGTCCCTGCGAGAAGCGATTTGTTCGTTCGCTTTAGGCCGGCGGTCTGGATGGAGGTAATTTCAGACGACTGATTGCAGGCTGAAATTTCGGGTTTGGGTCTTCAGGGAAATAGAAACTATTCATAATCAGAATCTTAATTGAGCAACTGTCGCCGCGTGTTTTGTATCGGCGCTGACGAAGAGTGTGTCCATGTGTGTTTGTGAGCTAATATCCAGATAATTCACATCGGTGCATCTGAATAAATCGGCTTTGAAAAGGGGAAACGTCAGAGACAACAAAAGAAACGCTCACTCGCAGATGAATTGAAATCATTCAGACTTTATTCGTCACACTCACCGCCCGTCATTACAAAGCTTTGGGGCCCCTAGCTCTGATTGTCATTAGCCATTTGTTCAGAGCCCCAACCTAAAACTCTTCTACTCATTCACCAAAATGAAAGAAAAGTCGTCTCAGTTCACAGATAAGTCCATAAACAGAGGATGGAGATAAACGATGAGCACGATCAAAGAGGCAATGAAGGGAAATACAGTCAGATAATTGTCAAAGAATGCCGCTTACACCCGATGTCGACTGCGACAGAAACAGAAAGAAGCCCGGCTTCTGCTAAAATGAAAAATAAAAAACAACAGCTTTGATGCCGCTCTTTAAAAAAAAACAAAAGGGCAGCTAATGTGAAGATGAGATTTTTTAGCACGCAGCCCCCCTCCAGCATTTTTCCAGAGAAGAGCCGGCACTTCAGACATGACAGCATGACCATTACCGAAACTCTCTCGCAAGAAGCAGAACAGCCGGGGCGACGACTCGTACAATCAAAAGAGCACTTAGAGAGACTCACAGCCAGCGAGGAATGGATCACAAATGAACCGTTGAGGGGAAATAAAAAGCGCGTTCTTCAGCCGGATCCCAGTCAGACACAGACGTGGGAGGAAAAACATTTTGACATACCTGTTTGGATTGTAGTATATTTAGATAGATTACCTTCATTAGCCTTAAAATGATTGGCAGAAACTTTGATTTTTACCACAGTTTGATTGACGCGTTTGAGCATCAGGTTATTAAACCCTTCGTCGAGTATCGACTGTACCGTAACTGGTTAAAAATCAAGTTTTGTGCCAATGCTTGTGGAAACCCAAAGTGTTCAAAATTAAATAAAGCGGTTATGAAATATATTATCGTACAAGAAAATACAAAACAAAATCTGTAAAATAACCACGAAATAAGCCAACGCAAAGGTTACATCTTAGCGCTTTTTGTTATAAAATGTTAATTTTCTTCACAGTAACGGCGTACTTCTGTCCCTTTTCTCTTTGTTTCAATAGATTTTATTCCAAAACATCCCTCTTCAGATGAGTGTTTGTTTAATCACTCAGACAGCCAATTACACAGCTGCCTTTGTCCTGTTTGTCTTGGTTAATAATAAATGACTCTCTGTGATCACTGAGGAAAAGTGGAGGCAAATAAAAAAAGAACATTTTGATCTAAAATAATTGGAAATGAATAAAAAGTGCATTTCTGAGTTTAAAACCTCATTTCCCAAACTTTATTTATGATTGTATTTTTCACAGTGAGATTGATTCATTTGATTTTGAACACTTTGGGTCTCCGTGAATGCTCGATGAGCGACAGACAAACACACAGATTCAGTGTTTTCTTGTTCACTTACAGCAGGTCGAAGCGACTCAGGAGGCTCATTCAAAGCCGGCGTTTTGACTATGAATGAGACTCCTTCTTTTACATGTAGCAGCTGAATTCAAACTAATTAAAACAAATAACTGAACATAATCAGCAAACACATTTAAAGGATAAGGGTGGTGTTATTCTGTATTTACAATATCGTCAAAAACTCCAATTAAAAGACCAAAACCCAGAGATGTGCACTTGATGATGACTCGAATGACCTTTTTGAAAAGAATTAAGAAATAAATAAGCTTTTTTAAGAATATTCATTTTTCTTCAATTAAATTTATGTCACTGATTATTATTGATTATAATATAAATTCAGTTCAGTCATATCTTTTGAACAGGTAACATACAGTTACTTAAACCTTGTCTTTTCTCTTCATCAAGACCGGATACTGGAGATATGATTGACTGGATCAAGAATTGACAAGTCACAAGTGCATTAACTGTGTATTCATCCACAGCTGAAAATAGTACCTAAAAATGCAGTTCCCATAAAAATCCCGTCTGACCAACGTCAAGCAGGAATGCTAGAATTCATAGCTGGCTCCGTTAGCTGATTCGCTCAGGTAACTGTGAAGCTAGTGGCCCAATTAGCTGATGGGAAACTGCCTGGATTGCAAACTTTGGATCACAGATTGGTCATCGCGGTCAGTCCTCTTATGACACAGGAGCTAGCTGGTTAGCACGCTAACTTCAATAGATATCTCTGCATCAAAGTACCTAGACACCTTTGACATAACATCCACACTGTTGGAAAGAAATTAACCCAGTGCACTTGAAGCTCCAGGGTTTGGGATTTTGGGATTAGTTGACTGTAAGAAAAATGTAAAAACAAAAATACCAGCCTCATCCTCTAAAGTGAATTGAGCCAAAGTTTTTTACAGTGTATGTACCTTGAATAAATATTACACGTCTGAACACATTTCAAATACCTGTAAATAAATGAAAAGCGCTGTGCATCCCGTGCTTTCAAAGCTGAGGTTCCCCGGTAAGTTCAGATAAGCACACTTTGAATTAAAATATTCACAGTCACTCACTTCATAAAACTGTTTATCCTCTCCTCCGGTATGTTTTCCACCCGCTCCACTTCTCGTTTTCTTCCTGTCAGAGCAGGAGCGGCGGTTTGTGTGTTTTTCATTATCGCCGGCTTCAGAGCAACAGACTCCGACCACAAAAACCATTGTGTGGTCGAGCACTTAAGCACTGCTGAATGAAAGATTAATTTTAAAGTGACTGCACTTGTTCCGATGTGCGGTTTTCAGAGGTGGTCTTTGTAGCGTTGCATTATGTAAAACATGTTTAGAATGATGTTTTTTACATCGCTGCCACACGCCTCGCTCCGATTCTGTCGCCTGAAGTGGTTTACTGAACATAAAGGTCCACTAAGAACAGGTTTCATCCAGTGATTCATGAAAAATAACAGTTAAAAATACAGTAATGGGACCCTTCAAGTCCCGATAATAAATAATACATCGTTTTTGATAAATCTTACACACATTACTTCCTTTTGTTGCCATGCCAACTTGGCTGGCCATGGAAAAGAATACAACATGAAGCAGAGAGAGCCACTTCCAGGAGCTCTCTCTCTCTCTCTCTCTCTCTCTCTCTCTCTCTCTCTCTCTCTCTCACACACACAAACACACACACACACACACACACACACACACACACATCCTTCCTCCGCCCCTCAGTTACTTAGCAGTACCCCTGCTGATCACTGGAGGAATAAAAGAACATAAATGACACATTAAATATGAGCAGAATGCATTAAAAATGGATCACAGCTGAGATAAGTGACAACATTTTAAGACCCACGCCAAACCCAGTGGGCCCTCCGGCCTAGAGCCGCCAGGCGTAGAGCGTTTTGTCCTCCTGCGCTCAGAAGCTCTCGCCTGGTCCTTGTATCCTTAATGAAAATGTACGAGTGTAACCCAAGAACTTGGGCCATAGGAGGGCCGTAAGAGGAGATGATTAAATATTCAAACACTGCGACCCCCAGGCTTCAAGTCTTTCTCTTGCCGAGTTGTTTTCTGCTTGCGCCCCCCTCGTGTGTGGTGTGGGGTTGCTGGTAGGTTATTAAATCCACGCCTTTCATATAGGCGTGGAGATCTTATTGCAATCAGAATAAAAACAAAACCCCCACATCAGTAACCTTCAGCGCAAAGTCTCTAGATCACAACTGGTGGTCCAAGGGAGAGGTGAAAGAGAGGTTGAAGCAAGAGAGTCGTCAGCGCTGCTCTCTGGGTGGAGAGCCTGACCAGAGGGGAGCAGCAGGGATGGGAGGATGGATGATGGAGAGATGGATGCAGGGATGGGGTCGAAGGCTGAGGGGACTTTGAGTGTGTGTTCAGTTCTCTGTGTGAGTCAGAGCGATAATGGGTGGCCAAATTGAGAGTCCAGCAGTCTTCGGGCTCACCCTCTGGATTTTCTGTCTGTCTGGCTTCTTAGCCCCCTACTCCCCTCCCCTCCCCTCCC
>OMLP01028561.1:32850-55753 GCA_900302685.1 Spondyliosoma cantharus | reverse complement strand
TTACAGTTAACTTTTAAGAAGCTTTCTGAATGCTGGTCATTGTTTAAATGGTTCTCATGGTGTTTGTCTGCGGCATACAAAAACATAGAAGTGGCCAGTATAGATAGGAGTCCTGTCACGGAAAAGAAAAGTTAAGTTATTTCTTCCTTCAATAGTTTCCTAGTCTAGCTTGTAGTACTACTCTTTACCTTTTGGGCAGCAGGTGGTTTCCGTACATGTCGGTACAGTATGATAGTCAGCTTGGAACTCGCTTGTGGTGAGTAATACATCGCAGTGTCTATCCGGCAAGCTTTGATTTTTAGCCCAACTGTCGTTGCTTGTTAGCACAGTTGAAAGCGCTGACTGTTTTTAATCCGCGGATGGTCGTCCTGTGTTTGTGGGCTCTTTAGAACACCAGGATAAGAGAGCTGCTTTCATTCGGTCAAACCTTCACAAAGAGAAAAGCGCTTTTTCATCAGCACAGCATGTTTTCAGATAAATACATGCTTTGAGCTGTGCCTAACACCCAACTGTAATGATCAAGACTGAGAGGGTGGGAGGTTTCTTGTCATTCCATTCCGAAACAGACAAGGTTTCATGATATTGCCTGTGCTATCCTGATGTTGTGTTAAATCATCTATGTGGATAATGTACAAAATGAACACACGCAGTGTACAGAATTAGCATCCTAGACACGAAAAAGGGATTTCCTCCAGACAGCAGAGCAGTGAGTCAGTGAGTGGGTTTAGTGAAACACCAACTCAGTACATCAGGCCACATTTCATTACGAAACACACCCAAAGTTTCTGTCTTCCTCTCAGGGTGTCGATGATGAGCATGTGTCAGTTGATCTGAGAAGCAGTGAAGAGGAAGCTGATGATTACACTTCTTGAAGGGAAGCCCGGGGTGCTCTCCACGCAGCACTTTGCTGCAGCCTGGTGAGGTCTGTAACGTCACATTAGCTGCGGTCTGGTGCACTGTCTGCTCCACATTTTGACTTTTAGCACTCCGAGTACCACTTTCGCTCCTCTCTTCAATCTGGCTCCTCTCGGCCTTCCATGTTTGCCACCGACTGCCTTTAAGCGGACACTGTTACATCAGTGTTGCTGTCCTCTTTCCAGCCCTCTCATCTGGAATGTATTCTAGTTATGAAACACATGGGGCTGCTCCAGTGCTTCTATTCATCTACATGACATTTACCAGCAGTGTGACCCAGTGAGATGCTTGCACTGTGGACTCCACTGAACAATTGGTGGTGCTGGCAGTTATTCAGATAAAATTGAGAGTAGAGATTCTTGATGTACACTACTACTAGACTAATGTCTCATTATTGTTGGGGGTTGCGTTGTAAGACCTAATGACTGCCTCTGCCCTAGGGGTTTTGCCTCTCAAGCTTGACCTGGCTGTTTGCCATATGGTGTGGCTATAGCAGTCGACAACACTGATGCCAGCATTAAAAGCCCACTGCTCTCCAATGTGTATGGACATTTTAAGATGATTTGAGGATTTGCAAGTGAGGAGGACATTTCGTGCAGGGATGAGAAGATTATTATCAGCATGTGAACTAGCGACCTGTTTGTGCCAGTCCATCAGCATCATTATTAAAGTGATTATTTTCAGTTCAGTCTAGACACACGCATAGACCCACACATGGCCCGTCATCAGTACATACTATTTGAGGTTGATAAAATATGATTTCTTGATTTGGAAGGTGTACAAAAGTTTGGTGACATGCATTTATAGTAGGGTAGGTATTGACAAAAAAAAATCCGGATGAGGTAATACTGTAGGTCAGGGGTCTGTTTGTATCATTTGATGGATTACTAAACTAGCTTCCCAGGCAGAAGCCTCGGTAGAAGTGTTGGAAAGCTGGAAAGTCAGTCAAACAACTACCAAGAGATTGAAAATGACCATAAAGAATTGTGAAACAACCACAGAGATATACAATGTTCACAGAAAATGCCAACTACTGCAAAGAGAAGCAAAAAGGACCACAACGAGATGTAAAATGACTACAAAGAGACACAAAACCCCAATAAAGAGGTACAACATGACCAAATACAGACACAAAACAACCTCAGAGATGCAAAACAGCAACAAGGAGATGCAAAACATTCACTAAAGATATAACACTACTACAGAGAGAAGCAAAATGGCCACTTAGATATGAAAAACAACTGCAAAGACATGCAAAATGACTTCAAAGAGACACAAAACAACCACAAAAGAGGAAAAACAACTGTGAAGAGATGCAAGATGACTACAAAGGGACCCAACACAACTACAAAGAGATGCAAATTTATTACGAAAAGACAAAATGACCACAAATAAATGAAAAACAACTATAAGGAGAAGTAAAGTGACTACAAAGAGACACAAAACCCAAATAAAGAGGTACAACATGACCAAATACAGACTCAAAAGAGCGTCAAAGAGATGCAAAACAACCACAAAAGATGAAAAACAACTGTAAAGAGATGCAAGATGACCACAAAGAGACCCAACACAACCACAAAGAGATGAAAAACAACGGAAGGATGCGAAATGGCCGTAAAATGACACATATTTTGTGTCTCACTGAGTGGCTGTTGGGATACAAATAGCAGTCATTTATTGACTCAATTTCATATTAGAATATTCCTTTATTATTTAAGATTCATGTATTCCTTTAATGCATTGCCTCCCTCAGCTTTAGCTCTACAGTGTCGGGTTTACTGTTGTTAATGATGTCACCTGAGTGGGCAGCAGTCTGCCACTGAGGTGAAGTTTAATCCTCACTACCTCATGTAATAAATGTAATTATGGCCCCATGGAAACAATCTGTGTCCCTGTGTAGGTGTCTGATATGTGATAGAGTTATCAGATCACTCGTTTGAACTTTTTGCATTTATCTGGCATGCAAAGGTTGAGACTTTCCGCTCCTCTCCCCACTAGCAAACGCAGGAAGATGAGATGAGTTCAAATTCTTACATGCTCCTGCCCCATTTTGACCTTTGTGGCAGTCTGTGGGTGCTTTCAGATTCACATTGGGTGCCAATCTGCAAATTGAAATGTTGCATTCAAGACCTAAACTTTCCTGGACCAGCAGAATTAACCATTGTTAAATGTTTTACTACTCTTCGTGGTCTTTATGTAGTGCAAGCATTGAATTCTTTGTACCCCTGCCAGCTTGTCACTGCTGCTGCCAAACCTGGTAAACATGGCCAAACTTTTTAAGTATCGACAAGTACAGAGCACAGAGTGGTGACATGGACTGTTAAATCATTTCACCCTGTCGCATTTAAACACAGCTGCAGATAAATGTTGAAACTCTTCAAATATTGGAAATATTTGACGTGATAGACAGCTCCTCCATCTGTATTTCTTTATTTTTAAATCGAACAATCAATATTATTCAAGCTGACTTGCACTGAGACTGGTGCACTCTTTCTATTCAGTTGTTTATGGTATATTACTGCCACCTAGTGGCTGATCTCCACACTACCTGGAAAAAAATCAAGATCTAGTGGTTTTTTCTGTAACTTTCAATTATAATAATCACAGACGAGCATGCTGCTGATTGAGAGACCAATAAATCTGGAGAAACATTGCAAAATAACTCAAAATTTAAATTACTTCATTTTAATCAGACTTTTCTTTCATTTATGTACAGCCTACTTTGCAATAATAAGGTGGCACTGTCACTTAGACGTTAAGATACAGACAATAAAGATAATTTTACCATACATAAAATACTTATATACATTAAATATATTAATTATATATACCAAGTCATGACAATATGTGCCCGTAAAATATATATTTTTTGAATGTCAGTATGAATTTGGCATATTCATGGCTATGTTGTCAGTGCAAATATTTTCTGTTCATTGAACTTATTGAACTTGCACTACATAATACATAGAGGCTTGGCATTTTGAATACAGCACAACAGTTGCCTTTAAAGAAAGCTTTGTCTCTTGTATTCGGAATCTTAATATTAAAGGTGCACTATGTCGTTTTGGGAAATACATTTTTACACAAAAGAAATGCCTCAACAAACTAAATAAACAAACTCTCTGTTTTCATGACTAAATAAAAAACGAACTGACCCTAAAAGACAACAAAATTTCATAATGTTTCTATTTGGAGGACCCTGCCACCTTTAACCCCTTTAACCTATAAAAAAATATAAGTATCCTAAATATTGCTGCCGCGCCAGGCATTGGGGGCGCTGTTTCATTACTTATGAAACCAGGAAGATACGAGACATTTGAAACTACGCACAAGATGAGTTAAAGTGTATAAAAAGTGGAGTAGGCTTAAAGTTACAGTGGCTTGAAGCAGTAAGTATATAACATTACACAATGTATAATACCATATAGGGCATATCGGGTGGACTCAAGTGCAAGAGAGTGTATAAGAGTAGTAAGTTATTTTTGTACAGCTGTGTGGTTGGCTAGCATTGAAGTGGTATGGACCCAGAAGACATGTAGTACAGTATAAGGATACAGTGAAGTGCACAGAATATCGTAGAACAGTATGACGCAGTATGTTACACAGCATATAGGTGCATGGCGTGAATAAAGTGCAAGAAGTCAAATTTTTTTCCCTTTCATTTATTCCTACTGTCTATAATATATAGGGACAAGTCGCATTGTTGTGATGGATGAAATCCCCTCGAAATGATAACTGAGCATAAGATGATGACGCACATGAAAAGAACGAACGTTGTCGGCAGGATTCGAACCTGCGCGGGGAGACCCCAATGGATTTCTAGTCCATCGCCTTAACCACTCGGCCACGACAACGGATAAAACGTTATGTAGTCCAACGGAATTAATTTCTGAATTAATATCAAATAGATGAAAAGCTGGACAAAATTATTATAAATATCGTCCTAGGACTGGCACCTATGTAGTCAGGACATGTGTAGTGGCTGGAATGTTGAGGAAAGAAACAGAACTAAACTAACCTCAGTTTACATAAGCTAAAGTACTATTTGCTCAGGAGCACTATAACCCTCTATCATTATTGCTATATCAGTTATATTGTTGCTGATTCGTGATAAAAGTCATTAAACACTTGTAATTTTGTCAAAATAAATATCAACGCACGTGTTTGCATTTGTCAGGTATATAACTACGTTGTTACTTCGCTGTATCTGACAACTGGACCAACTTTGCGTCTTTCACATGCAAAGCACACGAGCGACTGATCAAATGTGATGTATTATTAGTTTTATTTTAACTCAGCAGAATAAGGGGTTGATTGACTTGTTGCGTTAATACAGCCGAGGATATAAACATTTAAAACGAAAATCTACAGGATTTTCCATTCATTTTGACTATAACCTTAGCTACCCTCAAATCATGCAAGGCTACTGTATGTGAGTAACTAGCTGGCCAGTGTGAATTCAAAGATACCCTCAATGTTTTATCTTGTTTGCTTTGCATTAACTGCATTGGTGTTATCTCCCATCTTATATCCCCAAATAAGCTACAGTGACTTCCGGTAATGCAGCAGCCAGATGTTCCACTGAATGCTGATTAAAAGTGAAACCGCACTAAAAGACAAAAAAAAAAAAAAAAAAACTGTCAAAGTGGGGCCTGAGATATGAAAGTAATTGGTAGTAACAGTCATTTCGGTCATTGTTGCCGCTGAGCTGGAAGCAGTGTCACCACGTGACTCCTCTGGTGAGAGCCTGCTGTTTGTTCAGCCAGAGAGGCAGAGAAGAAGAAAAATGGCGGCTCTAGGCGAACCTAAACGGGACGCCGGGCTAACATTTTGAGCTTTCTCACCCGAAAAGACACCGGGGCTTCTCGGGGTTATTGCACCGTCTGAATCCTCTCCGGCCCAGCTTTGCAGGGGTGCCGTTTTCGCTCGCGCCCGTTTTGGCTAAATAAACGCAAAAATTGGGATACTAAAATAATAGCTATCGCTTATCATGAGAGGGAAGAGGGGCAGGCCGCCCAAACCGCTACAAGCTGACGAGCCGTCCCCAGCTACGACCAGGGGCTTGCGACCGAGGAGGAATCTGAAGCCCCGGCTGAGGGACAGCGGGGACGAGGACGTCGAGAGCCCCACAAGGGAGAGCCCCAAGTCGGCTAAAAAGAAGAAAAGAGGATCCGTCGCGTCAACACGGGGAAGGGGACGAGGTAGAGGTGGTGGTGGTGGCAGAGGAGGCAGAGGGGGTCGTGGAGGAAGGCGGACGCCTGCGTCCAAAACAGTGGTGTACGACGACCACGAGAGCGACGAGGACGACGATGCTGTCAGCCTGAGGTCGGAGGAGGACGAGTTTGTTGAGGAGGAACCTCAGTCCGAGGAGGATGAGGCCCTCAAAGCGGACTCTGACTGCCTTGAAGAAGATGTGCTGGACGAGGAGGAGGAGGAGGAGGATGATGCCAGCTACTGTACAGAGAGTAGCTTTCGGAGTCAGAGCACACACGCCAGCACTCCGGGTAAATAAACACCGTGATCAGGCGGTGGTACCGTGTCTCATCACACACTACAGGTGTTAGAAAATACACCCCGAAGTGCAGCTGATGTTGCTGATGATTGTTTTTGATCATCAGTGCAGGAAGCAGTAAGGTTATTGTTCAAAATGGAGAATGCACAGTGTATGAACACAGGCCGCAGTCATTAATGCTACTGCAGGTGGATTGAAGCGGTAGCTGTATCATTAGCTTAGCTTGTTGCCATTACTGTCTGTCAGTACATCTTAGAGCACCCCTTCAAGTTCTCCACACACATTTTAAGAAAGACCGCGAATGCCTCAAACTCGTGATATTATTCAGTAGCATTTATGTGCAACAACTTAGCTGCTAGCGTGCTAACGTTAGCAATGAAATTTAGCTCCCGCTGTCAGCTGTCATCCTACAGTCCGTGTTAATTAAACAACGGTAACTTTACGTATTTATAGCCACCCTCAACACAAACTGCTCTTTAGGCGAATAAGAAATTATATTATCTAATTTGTAAGTGAGACCAAGAAAGCTTTGAGCTAGCTAACCAACTTAGCTTGGCTAGCATGCCTGTAATTTCTTTATTAGCACTTTATCAGCTTTCAACTTATTTAACTCTACAATTCATAACTCCAGGACGCTTCACAAAAGGACTGTACATGTCTTTCACGGTCACACCAAGCAAAACATGTTATACTGAGTGGCCTGAGTAACTTTTAAACTATTACCCGACATGACAGCTAATGTTTTCCTACGTGCAGCAGGATGAGGTAGACCCATTTAGCTAATCACACTGGCCATGTGTTGAGTCGGCTCAGCCAAAGTAGCACACTTTAAACTTTGCCACTAATTTTAAAGCCACACTTCACAATGTATTATTTTCATATTTTGGGATATAATATGTTGAATTGTGTCTCTTTTGAATGGTTATGGAATATTAACTGCACCTGTGGGTTTGAAAATAATGTGATTTACAACTATATGAAGATTTGACTTACTGTATATCCAGCTGAATGTTGGAGATGGATCTTGCTATATAGGCCCACAGAAGAGTTGGTTGATACAGATAAGATCAGATGTCACAATGTTTTGAGTACATACCTTAACACAGATAATGTTACAGTGTGACTCCCTGTCCAAATACAACCATAAAACCTATTTTTAAAACGTTTTTTGATTTGTTTCATCCTGTGGACCAAAGCAATGTAATTATGGCTTACTTGTATCATTTGTGTATCCTACAGGGAAGAAAAAAGTACGGGCTCCACGACCTCGCACTCCCATTCTGGAGGAGAAGGAGATTCCTCCTCTTGTGCTTCCTGACACCTCTGAGGACCTCCTGGTGACCAACGAGGAGCTGCTTAATGCCACCTCCATCTACGAGGTGCTACGGAACTTCAGCACAGTGCTGCGCCTCTCCCCCTTCCGATTTGAGGACTTCTGTGCGGCACTGGTAGGCCAGGAGCAGTGCACTTTAATAGCTGAGACTCATATTTCCCTCTTGAAGGCCATCTTGCGTGAGGAGGACTCCTCCAACACTACGTTTGGCCCTGCTGACCTCAAGGACAGCACCAACTCCACTTTATACTTTATTGATGGCATGACATGGCCTGAGGTGTTGCGGGCGTACTGTGAGAGCGACCGGGAGTACCATCATGTCCTGCCTTATCAGGAGATAGATGACTATCCCTACGGTCCGCTTGGAAGTAAGATCAAGGTGCTGCAGTTTCTGGTGGACCAGTTTCTCACCACCAACATGGCCCGCGAGGAGCTGATGTCAGACGGCAGTATGCAGTATGATGACCACTGCCGTGTGTGTCACCGCCTGGGTGACTTGCTGTGCTGTGAGACATGCTCAGCGGTCTACCACCTGGAGTGCGTGAAGCCTCCGCTAGAGGAGGTTCCAGAGGACGAGTGGCAGTGTGAGATTTGTGTGGCGCACAAGGTGCCTGGTGTCACAGACTGTGTGACAGAGGTGCAGAAGAACAGACCCTACATCCGCCAAGAGCCCATTGGATATGACCGCCACCAGAGGAAGTACTGGTTCCTAAACAGAAGGATTATCGTGTAAGTTAGGACCCTCCCTCACTAGAATTACCTTTCCTTTTGTGGCACCAGCTTTATTTCCTAAAACCAATTACCGTGAACATTCATTAAGTTAGCGCCACAAATGAAAGCAAGTAGAAAATACTTGATATTCATTTGGTTAAATGGTAGAATTATGCTGAGAATACAAATCGAATTTAAAGGTATGACTTCACCATTATAGCAGCTAAGAGGTGCAGTTGCTCCAGGACAACCTATTGCATCTATATATCAACTTAATGCATATGTTACGAGAAACAACTTTCAAAACAAAGGGGAGGAAAATACAGGGGGGAAAAAAGTGTTCAGCTGGTAACTCGGTTAAACACAATGTCAACTCGTAAACGTAACTCAGAGTCCTATTATTATTAAAGTGATTTGCTCAGCTCTTCATGTTGTCTCTAACATCTACCTATATGTAGATGTGTGAAGATCTGAGATCCTGAGCTGAGGCATTAATGTGAAATATGCCAACATACAGATGAAGCAGTGACAAAGTAGCAACTATGAATAGTAGTAACCCTTGACTCATGTAAATATTTAATAACAACCTTATGATATGATTAAGGTCTTAATCTTAAAGGGTTTTGTTGTTGTGAACCCTAGATAGTAACAACATAGGCCTCACGTTTAGAGAGTAGAATACAGACTCCTAAAAAGGTAGTCTCACATTACCCGACCTGTCTCTACTCTGTGCATGTGTGCTGTTCCAAACTAAAATGTAAACCATCTGGCGAGTGAAACTAAAAGTTACTCGGAAAATCACTTGGCACATAGAATGCAACATGCTTCCACAAATTACATTACAACATTTGTTTGACTTGGGGTTATAGAACAGACATGAAAGCCCCTTCTCTTCACCGGCAGTGATGCTTTTCCTGCCTCCCCATCCTCACCTCAAAGCTATTTTCTGTTGGAGCTTTGTTTAAAAAAAAAAAAAAAAAGGCTGAATTCATCTTACTGTCAGACTGCATGTGTATCTTTTTAAGTGTTTGATTTGAGTGAAAAAAAGGTACTCCGTGCTTGAGCTGGACTTTTGTGCACCAACAGAATATTAATGAGTGGATGAGCATTCTGCCAGAGTCACAGTTTAACCTGCCCTAGACACTCAGTATTGTCTCAAACCTCATTATCTTTCCTCTCAAATGGCTGGGCTGATTGTCTTTGAATCGGCTTTTTATTGCATTTGAATTGTAGAATGTGAATTGATTTATTTCACCTAGCATGTACAGGGTTTATGTATCCAACCCAAAGATCCCCAGAGAATAGAGGATAATGTTTCTTTAACAGCTGTTGAAATTCAGGAGGTGCTTACCCAACACCAGTGATGTGATTTTACCCGATATTTGTAAATGAATTACTCAGAACTTTGTGTCAAAATGTCTTTGTGTCATACAGTAAATATGTATGTATTGTCCCAGTTAAATAAGGTCTTTTAAGAATTTTAATTTTAATTTAAGAATCCTTTCTGTTCTCACCTGCCCAGCGAGGAGGACGGCGAGCATGAGAAGAAAAAGATCTGGTACTATAGCACCAAGGCACAGCTGGTGGAGCTCATGATGTGCCTGGATAAGGAGTACTGGGAGATGGACCTCCATGCCACCCTGGAGGAGATGAAGGAGGAGGTGCAGGCTCACATGGACATCACAGAGGATCTTACCAATAAAGCCAGAGGAAACAATAAAGCCTACCTCACTGCTGTCAACGGTACGGATCTGATGTTATCTTCTTTTACTAATACAGAGCTACATTTGAACCTCACAATTATTTTTGACCTTGTTCATAAACACATGTATCTATATGCATCCAGCAGGATTAAATTTGACAGTCTATCTGAGCTTTGGATAACTTATTTCCTCGCCTCAGACAGCTGTGCTGTTAAGACAGTTTATTAAGAAATTTTAGGTGCTGCCCTTTCTTCCTGCTTCAAGCTCTCTCAGACAACAAGCAGCTGTTTTCCCCTCTCACCTTCCTCCAAGGAGACGGAGTGGTTAGAAGACTATTAATTGCTGTGCCAGCGGTTTCCGTATCTGTTTGACAGGGTGACATATGTAACAGTTTTCCTGTGTTTGTCACTAAACTGCCTGATTTTTAGTCCACACGAAGACAGTGGGGTACGTTTTATTACGGATGGGCCTCTGGCATTCTGTCAACAACTAGAGGTTTGAATAGGAATTCTGCAGTCCGCAATGAAAGAAACAATGTTTTTGTTTTAACATCGTATTTGATTTATGGGTGTTGCCGGTATTATTTATCCGTTGAAGGCCTACTGCGGCTGCAACACGGTGCCTGTGTTCCTTTAAACAGTTTGTGTCCCAGTGAAAACTGCAGTTACGAAACACGCTTCTCTGGAGATTATGACCATCTGAGAAATGAAAATGTGCTCTTTGGATCTGCGTGGACGGGAGTAGGTTTTTTGCGTTTTGAGTTTATCGATCAGATGTATGCTAGCGTAGAAGTTCGCACTAATATGTTATCATCTTTGTTTATTTACATATAGCGGGTCAGATTAACCAGTCAGAGGTAGCATTCTATCATAGGAATGGTGTTCTGCTCCAGATGCATGATCATGATGCTTCTTTAAAATACTTTTTGTAGAGCTGAAACAATTTATAAAGAAGCAATTCTAATTGTTAATCACACATCAAAATACCAAACAAGCTTCTCAAATGTGAGGGTTGGCTGCTTTTTCGTATCATAACTGATAGTAAACTTAACATCTATAGGGTTTGGACTGATGGTCGGATAAGTCAAGGAATTTAGAGACATCAGAATGAGCTATGGGAAATCATAACTTTCACTATTGTTTTGACATTTTACAAACAAAAAGATTAACGATAATCAAGAAAATAAGGCGGATTAAAGAACAATGACAACATTAGTTGCAGCACCATTTGTTTAATTGGAGAAATTGATCTTCATGTGAAAACATGAGAAATGAGGAATGTTATCGTACTTCACAATATTTGAATGTTTTTACCCTTCGAAGTCATTAGTATGATAGTTTTGACTGTAGTTTTTCAATACTTTAACAAACCAACACACTCATGTTGTTCTCTCCCTTGTGGACAAAGAAAGTGTTAATTCGCTATTTTGGAATCTCATCCTAACTAAAAAGCAGCTGCTCAAGACGGAGCTTTACATGTAAATGCTACCATCTAATGCCAAGTCCTTGTGTTGCATGGATTTGTAGTTGCTGCCTTTTCATAATTTTTTTAAAAAAAAAAAGGATGTTCCCTTTTGTTTGTAGATGTGGTCACAGAGCGTCTGAAGATGATGCAGGAGTCAAAGGAAGCAAAGACGCAAGCAGGGGAGGTCAGGCAGGAAGCGGAAACGGGCTTAGTGAAGATTGCGGAGGACGAGGTCACCTCGCCGCTCGATAACGGAGAGCACAAAGACTCTGAGCCCAAGGAGGTTGCCAGTTCAAAGGGTAAAAGTGAGCTTTATATCCAGTATTCTCACCTCTAATCCTCTTATGTGCATCTCTAAGCAGCAGACCTAATAGTCATGATAACAGCAGGTGTAGTTTTCTCACATATGCAAAGTGCTGTCCTTACGTGTCAGTGATGTCTCTGCAGCACTATCACGACCATTAGCGCTGCTTGAGTTGCTGATAAACAGTATTATGACTCGGCTGGTGCTGTTCCACCCTGTGTATGTATGTCATCACAGCAGCCGTGGTTCCCCCCGGCACAGAGGAGAGCTCCTCATCCGATCCAAACCCCGTCTCAGCCCCCCGGGACACAGCGGCACCTAAAACAGAGTCCCTTGAACCTAGCAAGGAAACGCAGCCTGCTCACTCTCAGAGCTCGGAGAGCGGGGAGTCCCCTCCTCTGGCAAAGCTGGAAAGGACAGGTACTTGAAGAACAAGATTCATGTTCACTCCGGTGTCCGGTTATTGGACAGCCATTCAGCTCATCCTTCCACTTCAAACCCAGCTGCTGGGCTGCACATCCATCTTCATGTGTCTGCTTGTCTCTGCTGGTTGCAGCTAACCATACCCTGCCCTTTTCACCCTGCCCATTTGCGTCTTTGTGTGCAAGGATGGCGACACTAATTTTTTTCTGTTTCTGTTTGTAGATCTTAAACCGGTCTAAGGTCATTTTTTAAGTGCAGGCATTATTTACTGAGTATTTGCTGTCCCTGGTATAATATTGAGGTGATTGTAGGTGCTCCAGTGCTTAAATTTGTTTTCTTATACCTCTGCCATATCTGCAAGGCTGTAAATATCTTTCTAAAAGTCTCCTGACAGACCATTGTGGTCGTTCCCCTGAGGTTTTAGCTTCATATGTTGCAATCCTATTCACAAATACTGTATTACTGGTCTGCTTTGCTTTGTTCCGACAGTTTCTGCTTGTTGTGTCAGCTGGCTGCTGGTTAATGGAGCGCTTGTTGTGCTTTTCCCTTCTGCGTAACATGGCTTCTTCAAACACTGCACTGTGTGTTATATTAAAAATTCCCCAGTGCACAATTGTGTTTCCTCAGATGACTTTCAGCCCTCATGAACGGCACACACTTTTAATGTGGACTTTGTGTGTCTGTGTGCCTCTACCTGGACATAAATAACTGACAAGCTTTCTTTGAGTGACACAGACAAAACATTACAGCTCTCACTATTCATGCAACATTGGAATGACCGCAATTGCTGATCCTTTTTGAATCCCTTTTGACAGCATCTCTCTATTATCTTCAGTAAACGTCTAATTGGATAGTGGGACGATATTTTCTCCTAATTTAATTGTTCCTGAGAGAGCTGAAGCTGTTGCAGGCCATTTTTTGTCATTTGTCTTGTATTCACCCCCTCTAAGCGTGAAAGCTAAATCTTTTGTAATCAGCGCCTGCTGTGGCGGATAAGTGTTCCATTTATATGTGCTGCATTCATTTCTCGTCTTGTGTTATACGTTGTCTGCTGCTCTAATGGTCTTGAAAAGCATGCTTTTGGCACTGTGCTAGACAGCGTCCCTGGCAGCAGCTAGCATGCCACGTCTGTCACAGGCAGCTCCTTATTCTCATTCCAATTTACGGCATTTGGGTGGGCTCCTGTTGCTCAGACAAAAGACTCTCTGCCTGGAAGGCACACCTGCTACCTCATCAACAAAGAGCCACATATATATGCAGGACCCTCTCCTCAAACAACTCAAAGGCATGGCTGGTGTCTTTATTTGGCTTTGCCTCAAGTGAACAGCTTGTTCTGGATTTGTGTAACCTCTCTTTTCCAAGCTGGGTTAGTTTTTCTAGGCCTGGCTGGACTGATGAAGCACCTAAATGTATTTTTTGTGCTTTTTTGGTCCTATGCTAGTCTCAAGATCGTTGATAAAGGTCTGGTCGAGCTATATTAAAAGTTTCCTAATTGTAGAGGTGGAATTTTTTTTATCATCATCTTTGTAATTGTGTGTGTTTATACAGCTGCTGTCTTTGCCTAAAGCATGGTTGTAATTAATGTCATACAGTCTCACTCATTGCGTCCCTGTTAAGCTTTACGCCTGTGCCCGTTCTTTTCCTAATTTTTTAATACTTTTTACAGATGAGGATGCAAAGGCAGAGTCTAGCAGGGAAGACAAGCACCCTGACGAGTCACAGGCGGTTACCCAAGACAGTCCACAGCAGCCATCTTCTCAGCCAGAGGCGGGTAGTGGCAGCAGCCAGGTCTCTGGATGTGGGAGGCTCAGGAAACCAGAACAGCCTGACCTGGCCGATCGCTCCTCTCAGTCCTCTTTCACCAGCCAGGATGGGACAGGTAAACATGAAAGTGAAAGTAGAGACCATCACAGATGTTGTTATGAGTTCAGTTGTTTTAAATTCTGTCTTAGCGTCTCAGTTTGAGTAACCTGAGTTTGTCGCTTTCTGAATGCCAGACGAGTACAACGAAAGGGTCAAGGGCGATGGCGGGAGAGCAGAAGGACAGGATTCAAATAAACAAATGCCCAGAGGCAGCAAAGAGGTAATGTTATTTTTAATTCTTTTTGACAGAAATGTTTTTAATAATAAGAGAGTAATTATAGTGAAAAACACTTGAGTACTGACTAAATTGAGTCTATAGCACCTAGGATCCTATATCATTAAAGTTATTGCATCTGCATCCTTTAAAAAAAAGAAATCGTGTCTGATAATGATAATAATAATTTTGAATGTAATGTTCTGTCTCATGTTTCAGTCGTCTCCTGTACGGTCTGACAGTGACGCTACACGTCTCAGCTTTTTAAAGCGGGACCTAATAGTGAATTTGAACAACTTGTTCAAACTGGGCCAGGAGGGTAAATACAGGGTCTACCACAACCAGTACAGCACCAACGTCCTGGCCCTAAACAAGCACCAGCACCGCGAGGACCACGACAAGAGACGTCACCTCTCCCACAAGTTCAGCCTGACCACGGCAGCGGAGTTCAAGTGGAACGGCTCCATCTACGGTTCGCGGAGCCTGACTGTCTCCACGTTGCGTCTCACCATCATCCAACTGGAGACCAACGTCCCTGGACCATTCATGCATCCTAACTGGGCATCACACAGGTATGACTCAGATCTCACAGGTTGATGTGAAGTTGAAAGCAAATCATTTCTCAAAAATATTCCAACAATTCCAAAGGGTTCAAACAAAAGTCATTTCAGGTTTTGAAAAATGTTGTCTTATTTTTTTTTATTAGCATGGGCTGTTTGGTTCCGTTTTCCCTGTTGTTTAACAGAGTTTGTCTATGTTTTCCAAGGACCAACTGGAACAAAGCAGTGCAGATGTGCAGCAAGGCCAGGGAGTTTGCTTTGGCCTTGGCCATACTAGAGTGTGCCATCAAACCAGTGGTCATGCTGCCTGTATGGAAAGATTCTCTTGGACACACAAGGTAAAACACAAACTAGATGCAGTATGGCAGTTAAACAAGCATTCGTTACTCACACTAACCGCACACGAACATGTAGTGCACTCCCAAGGAGTAAAGCTACTACAGCAGTGATTTCTTCAGCCTGCTTGGTGTGAACTTCTTCACCAAACACGCAGCAGACTCAATTATAACTTCTCTATTTCATTACCGGCCTCACGCCTTACATCTTGGTTATACACTCTGCATTCCTCCTTCAGGCTACATCGCATGACCTCCATGGAGCGGGAGGAGAAGGAGAAGGTGAAAAAGAGAGAAAAAAAACTGGAGGATGAGGAGACACTGCAGCAGGCCACTTGGGTGAAGTACACCATCCCCATCAAGCACCAGGTAAAACAGCAACTTCTTTTGTCTGTCATTCATGGAGGAGGTTTTACTTCATACATAGATTTAAAGTCCACGCAGCCTTTTATTTACACCAAAATAACACCAAACTAACGTTCCAAATTAGTTCAATTTAATTGATTTGAACCTTTTAACACAAAATTGCTCTATTAATAGAATAAAGTTGATAAGTTACAGCATTTTAAAAATGTAATTGAACTGTCAGTGTTTAGGTTGTTTAGGTAAGGTTGACGTTTGACTAAATATTTTTCTGTTTATTCATCACTCTATTTTAAATTTCAACTGTTTATTCATTTGTTTTAGTTAACGGTTTCAGACGTTGATTTAGTCTTTGCTTATATTGAATTGTGTATCCCTCTGAGTTCAAATCATAAACTAATCATACTTCAGCACAAGCACCCCTGGTGGGGAGTCACTCACCTAGTGCATATAAAGATCGAAGCAGTGCTATATTGATAAAGTGTTCATATTGCCGTACAGTCTACACATCGTGTGAGATTTTGTTCTTTGTTTGTCAGTTTTACAAACGCTCTCTGAAGTGATAGTTCATCTGAAAACGTCATCATTTTGTGGCTCACTTGCGTGTTTTTCTATCAAGGTGTGGAAGCAGAAGGGCGAGGAGTACAGAGTGACAGGATACGGCGGCTGGAGCTGGGTCAGTAAGACTCGAGTGCCGCGGTTTGTTCCAAAGCTACCAGGGAACACAAACGTAAACTACCGCAAGGAACTGGAGGGTAAGGGTTAAACTGGCATAATTTTCCTCAATGTGTTCTCCTGCTGCTGGCATGTTTGGCTCGTGTTCTCATTTTCTTCCCACTGTCTTCATAGCAGCTAAAATGAGCAAGGAAAATGCAGCAGCTTGCACAAATAAGGAGAAAAAGTTGATGGAAACTGAGAAGCAGTCTACGCAAAACACTGTGGATGACGACAATAAACAAGCATCCGTAGCTGTGTCAGCACAGAGCACTTCATCAGAGGAGGACCACAAACCTCAGACCCCCAAAGAGGAAGAAAAGCCCGAAGAGGAGGAGAGGGGAACACATGAAGAAGAGAAAGGAGAAGATAAAAAAATGGAGGTTGACCCCTGCTCTGAAACTGCTGCTTCAATTGATGAGAAAGGTAAATGTTTGAAACTAGATGATCTCGACTTTATTTTTGGATTTTCCTTGATGAAAGTTGTGACTGGTTATAAATCTTCACCATTCACCATTCTGTTACTCTCTATTCTAGATAAGGCTGAAGACAAAGGCCCTTCCTCCCCTTCTGTGCAGCCTGTGACTGAAGAACCAATTCTGAAAGATGAACAACCCAAGGCGGAAGAGAGCGCAGCACCAAAGCCCTATTACGATGTTGTGAACGTCAGCGAGGGCTTCCAACTGCGGACCGCCTATAAGAAGAAGGTCAGACCCTCCAAACTGGATGGGCTTCTGGAGCGTCGCGTAAAACAGTTCACCATGGAGGAAAAGCAGAGGCTAGAGAGGATGAGACAGGCGGCCCTGCTGTCCAAGATGGCTCCCGCCAAGCCTGCTTCTACTGTCAAGACTGAAGGATCCACACTGGGCAAACAGCAGTCTGCGCCGACGCTTTGTGTCAAACAAGAGAAGGACGAAAGTCTTCAAGTGAAAGACCATGTGGTTAAGAAGCTTAACTTCGAGCAGGAAAAGGTGGCGGTAAAGGCAGACAACTTGGACGTCAAATCAGACATCACAGCACCCAACCACAGCAAACAGATGGAGGTAAATGCTGTGCAGGGGAACGGTGCCGAGGCCTTGGCTCACAAAGAAGTGAATGGAGGACCTTTAGCAAACACTGAGCTCAACAGTAAAAACAACTGTATATCAGATGCAATAGAAGGCAAAGAAAAAACACAGAAGTCAGAGGTGCCTATAGTGGGAGAGAGTGCTAAGAAACGTGGGTATGAAGAGATGGAACAAGGCAGCAGACAGAGCGACACAGACAGCACGGAGGTTGACCAAAGCAAGACCAGTCCGGTGCAGATGAACGGGAAGGCGGGAGTTCCCACCGCCACAGACTCGGGCCTCAACTCAGACGCAGACAGTGGAGTCCAAGGTGATGTTAAAGACCCTCAGAAAGAGCCTGTCAAGTCTCTGATGAATGGAAACCTCTCACAAAATGATGTGTCCGACATGTGTCATCCACCTCCCCTGAAAGTGCCGAAATTAGAGAACCACGTGGCAGAGAAAGGAGACGCTCTGAATGTGAATGAGAAAGAGGGAACAGTACCCGTGAAGCCGCCACCCTCAAGCCTTTCTTGCCTGAATAGTAATAGTGCTGACAGTAACAGTAGTGAAGGTTTGAAGACCTCTGCAGAGTCACAAAAAGCTCCTCAGTCTGATGTGACATCTGAAGCAGCAGGTAGCACAATCTCCTCTGTAACCACCACCACCCAGCCCACTTCCAAGGCAGTCGTCCCACAGAAGACCAAAGTTCCAGTCACCGACACCAAGATGGGAACTTCTGGGTCGACAACGACCAGCTCCATGATTAGTAAAGAGTACTCCACCAGAGACCGAGTCAGCCTCCTCAGGTTCTCCAAATCCAAGAAGGCACGCTCGGGGACAGCCCTGCCGTCCTACCGCAAGTTTGTCACCAAGAGCAGCAAGAAGAGCATCTTCATCCTGCCAAACGACGACCTGAAGAGGCTGGCGAGGAGGGCGAGCATCAGGGAGGTGCCCATCTTCAACTACAACGCCAAACCTGCCCCAGATATTTGGCCTTATCCGTCACCTCGGCCGACTTTTGGGATAACATGGAGGTTGGTGACGCATTTAGATCTTGCTACTGATTGTTTGGGAGCCTTAAAAGATACATTTAGAACCTGCACTCTAGATTTACAATGGCAATGTTTACTTATTTTAAACGGTATTTTGCTTTACTTTAGCTTTAACTCAGCCACAAATGAATGTCAGCATCAGAAATTAAAAGACATTTCCTTAAATCCATGAGCACAATATCATGTTACCAGGATGCAAAAATACAAATGCAGTAATTAAAATGTGTTCCTAAAAATGATTAGTGCTCAGAGGTCATGTTTTTATGACTGTCCCATTCAGGTACCGTCTCCAGACTGTGAGGTCACTGGCAGGGGTCAGTCTGATGCTGAGGCTGCTGTGGGCCTGCTTGAGGTGGGACGACATGGCTGTTAAACCCTCTGCTTCTGTAGGGACGACTCGCAAAGGTGAGAAAAATGCTGCACACTTCATCTTCACCTGTTCTGAAGTTTCACTTCCTTTGGGCCCACTTTGTTCTGTGTCTGTGAGGAAGCCATCTGACATTAGTTTCTGTTTTAGTTCAAACGTTCACCTTCGTCTGTTATCACTTCTTGTGTTTCTCCCAACAAACCATTGGCGTCCCCACCTTAAAATGCACAGCTGAGTCAGAGTTGCATGAAGTGTTTGCGCCTTGAATGATTGTGCTAAGGCGTTTAATTTTCATTATAGAAACCACAGAGACAGACATCATTACAACAGAGATTATCAAACGGAAAGACGTGGGACCTTACGGCATCCGCTCCGAGTACTGCATCAGGAAGATCATCTGTCCCCTTGGGAACAGAGACACTCCGAAAGGTAAAAGCGGAACGTTTGCTCACAGATAATGCTTTATTTTACAGTTGACCATGACAAGTGCATTTGAGCCATTTGGTAATGCTTTATACAGATAATGAATTAATTGTTTCATGTCTCCCGTGAGTAGAAACCCCCACACCACAGAGGAAAGGCCTGCGATCAAGCGCCTTGAGGCCCAAGAAGCAGGAGCCTGCCAAGTTGACTGGGCCCATTGCTGTGGAGACATGGGTGCCTGAAGAAGACCTGGAGCTGTGGGAGATCAGGGCCTTTGCAGAAAGGTGAGAAACACACAGAAGGCAATGGCAATACCGCATTGTTTTAATAGAGCATTGATTGACCCGATTGTCCTTTTTCTCCTCGATATTACAGGATAGAGAGGGAGAAGGCACAGGGTCTTGACCCCTCAAAGACTGGCAGCACTCTCAAGACAGCAGAGGATGTCAAAGCCCATTTGGAGAATCAACTGAAACAGGCCAGACTTGCTGCTCAGCAGGTAGGAGCACTGTACACACAAATGCAAACCCGTGTTCTCAGTTTTTCTGATTTAGTCACACCTTGTTTAGGTTTTAGTTGGGCAGCACTCTACCGGGAGGTTGACCAACTCTCTATAGACCTAATATGTTCCAACATTTTTGTTTTAGAAACGTCTGGAGCAGCAGAGGCCAGGTACACCTGCCACCACTCCCTCATCAGCAACCACCACCACCACCTCAGCCAGCACCCCCAGCACTCCCGGCACCCTGTCATCCACGGGTCAGAGGACAGGTCAGGTTACACCTGGAACCAAGATGGTCCTAGCCTCCAAACTGGGCTCTCCAGTCTCCTTCCAGCAAGACAAAAACTTCCATCAGTCCTTTGCCTCCTGGGTCAAACAGGGTCAGACCAACAACAGCTCAGGTAAGCCGGCTGAAGTCTATTTGAAGATTGAAAGACTATTTGAATAATCACCAGCCCATCTGAACATGCATACCTACATTTACATTTGTCTGGATTTTTTAATTTTACCTCTCATCCATCATACTATTAGAGCAGGACAGACAACGCTTTTTTCACCTTTTTTTCAGACTTTTGTTTTGGTTTTTCCCTTTTCATTTTTTCATTTTTATTGTTGTCATTTGACCACCATCAGTTAGTAAGAAGTCGATCACTGACATTACTGTCTTTTTTTGTGTGACCTTCCTACTTAGTAAATGTGATTGGCTTGCCAAAATTACTTTTTGGCTTGTGGTGTCCACTTACAATTGTGTTGAAATTCAATTTTCACTTTTTTGTAGTCATTTCTATCCTAAAAGGCTACATGACAGCCTGTTTATCATCATAATATAAACAAACAGCAAATTAAAGATCCCAAATTTTCTGAATATCAGCCTGGTGGTTGATTCAACCTTCCAGTGGACACCGCAGCTGTAGACTGGCTGTCATGGTGGCCATTATGGCTATGCGTGACCACAGAGTGGCATGGTGTGTCTTGCAGCCTCCACCAGCTCGGTGGCCACCGTGGCTAGCAGCATCGCCACCTCAGAGCAAACCTTCCAGATCGCTGGCAGCCCAGTGACTGTGGCTGGTCAAGTCCTCGCCGCCAAACTCCCGTTGCCCGCAAACAGCAAGATTGTCACGCTCAACATGCCCACCACGCAAGGAGGTAGGGAGCACGCGTGTGATCCATTTCCGCTGGTTTTGGTTTACACTTGCCAAAGTGGATGGATGGAGTGTCATGTGGGATGAAAAAATCTGCCTGTGATGAGCATGGATGTCTTCACCAGTGTTTTTCTTTTTTCTTTTTTTTTTTTTACGTTTGATGGAAGAGCTTCCATGGCCAAAAGTTTGCCGGCAGATTGTGTTTTTTAAGTTTTGTTTTTTTTTGTCTGAACTTCATCCGAGTGGTGTATAAACTACTTTTATCAATTGAACTGAAGCTTTCAAAAATATTTTTGACAATTTTTTGAAACCAACAAGACATCTAAAGATCTTCTCTACACACACAGTGCATGCTTCCCTGCTTCGTTACATTCTTGACACGTATCACTACATTTACCCAGTGCATGTTTGCTTCATTCCTTATGCAATATGTATTATCGACAGGTGTAGTCCAGCAGAAAGTCGTTGGCATATTCCCCTCTGGGCCCCCTGCAAACCTTAGGACGTACAGCACGCTACATCCTACAACTGGCAACATCAACCTCAGAGCCACCACCTCTGCCTCAACTACCCAGCAACAGGTGTGTTGTCTTTCGCTCTGTCCACATTAGAAACATTTTTAACATGTTAAGCATGGTGACTGATGATCTTTCCTTATGCTTGGGGTAACAGGCCATCACAGCAGGAGGCCAAATCCAGCCTGGCGCAATCAAGAGCCAATCACCTTCCCCATCTACCTCCATGAGCACAGCAGTGGCGAGAGGTCCTGCTCAACAAGGTGCTCTATCCATCTGAGTATTTATCAGTGTGCTAATGATTGTCAATGTCTTTGTGGCTTATGTCTTATTAATTTACAAATAAAACCATTACCCCCTCTAGGCCAACCTCAGCAGGCTATGATCCCGACAGGCCGTGGCCAGCCTGGAGCCACAGCTGTGCCTGGCTGTACACCCGTGCAGGCGACTGCAGCTCAGAGAGCAGTGGGCACTGCTGCACCGTCACCTCACGCAGCCGCCATAGCACCTGGACAGCCACCCCTAGTTTCTTCCCAGGCCAACAGACCACAGCAGGGTCAAGTTAAACTCACTATGGCACAGCTAATGCAGTTAACACAGGGTGCTCAGGTGAGGGCATGTTTTTTCTATTGTCTTTTCCTCCCTGCTGATACACAAAATACACATTTTGACCAACTAGACAGGATTCTTTTTACCTTTGTTTTATAACCTCCTCTTGGGGTCTATGAAATATTTGATTTTTATTTGCAAAGTTGAAAAGTACCTCTCTGTTTTGAACAATGTTATTTAAAGAAAGGTTAGATTTGTATCACTTAAAGTGGAAGACAAGATTTGTTTTGTCTTCAACTCTGCAGGGTGGAAACCCAGGTCTGACGGTGGTGATCCAGGGTCAGGGCCAGACCCAGGGACAGTTGCAAATCATCCCACAGGGTGTGACAGTCATCCCTGGTCCTGGCCAGCAGCTAATGCAGGCAGCCATGCCCAATGGCCAAGTCCAGCGCTTCCTCTTCACTCCCATGCCCCCG
Organism: Spondyliosoma cantharus; assembly: GCA_900302685.1. Classification (NCBI taxonomy): domain Eukaryota; kingdom Metazoa; phylum Chordata; class Actinopteri; order Spariformes; family Sparidae; genus Spondyliosoma; species Spondyliosoma cantharus. The sequence goes on along the minus strand of OMLP01028561.1, from coordinate 33,264 downwards.
TCCTCATCAGTTTCAACTTCATCTCCCACTACTCCTTCCCCTACAAAGCCTACTGTAGCTCAGACCCCTCAGATCCAAGGTCCAGCCCAAGTTCAGACGACTCCAGCTCTAGCCCAAACGCAAATGACTGCCCCTGTTCCATCCCCGACACAAATGCCACGTTTGGCCCCCACCCCAGCCTCAGTGTCTCTACAAACCCAAGTTTCAGTTGCTACGCCATTATCAGCCCCTGCGCAGTGTCAAATATCCACTTCTGTGCCTGCCCAGGTTTTATCCTCCACACCAGCCTCTGTCCACACACAACCCCAAGTGGCAAGACCTGTGCTTGCCCCAGCACAAAATGCAGTCTCCACCCTTACCCCAGGCTCATTCCCTACCCAAACCCAGACTACAGTGTCACTACCTGTTCCAGGA
>OMLP01028561.1:18083-31941 GCA_900302685.1 Spondyliosoma cantharus | reverse complement strand
AAAGATCTTTTACATGCACAAGAACCTAAATCACACACTGAAAAAAAATAATAATTCAAATACATCCCACTATATCAATATACATTTTTATGGTTTCATGAGAATTTGTTGTATAATAATACAACTGCCTGGCCAAAAAAAAAAATCGCTACCAAAAAAAAAGGTTGTTATCTCGTTGGACCGCTTTTAGAAAGAAATTAGAAATTGAAGCCTTTTTTTTCCAATTAGCCTCACTGATTAGTGGTCTTCTTAAGGCTACACAGCTGTTCAGTCCCAATCCCTTGAGTTCCCTTCGCATTGTGCATGTGGAAATGCTCTTACTTTCACTATTAAACATAGCCCTGAGTTCTACCGTTGTTTTTCTACGATTTGATTTCACCAAACGTTTAAGTGATCGCCAATCACGATCAATCAGGAGTTTTTTCCGACCACATTTCTTGCTCGAAGACGATGGTTCCCCGCTATCCTTCCAGTTTTTGATAATGCGTTGGACAGCTCTTAACCCAATTTTAGTAGTTTCTGCAATCTCCTTAGATGGTGGCGACTTTTTTTTTTGGCCAGGCAGTGTATTTTCAGTGAGTAGCGGTGATGAGGTATACTGTTTGTGCTGATTTGCTGATCAAATCATCAAATTGCTTGGTTGGCACCTCTTTATACAATGGTGGACTTTTTCTAATACATGGCTTCTCTTTACTTCTCCCTCCTGTTGTAGCTCTGACGGAGCAGAGGGCAGCTCAGCCTCAGGTCTGGAATCCTGCTTCATCTCAAGCTCAAACTCCAGTTCAGCCCGCTCAGCTGGCTGCGGCTCCCGTTCAGTCGTCTGCCCTGGCTACTGCACCGCCCTCTGCCCCTGCATCGGTCTCCACGCATTCACCCATTACCCCTCTGCCTCAAGCATCTCTTCCTCCTCAAGCTCAACTACAGGTCCAGCACCCCACAGTTGTATCAATGCAGCAAGTGTCTCAAATTCCAGTCTCAGCAGTGCAGGTTCATATGAAGGGATCTCCAGTCTCTTCTGTTGTTACTGCTGTGAGAACGACACAGCCTCAGCTGCAGCCCCAAACCCAGCGTCAAGCCCAGATCTGTGCTCAGATTCAGGTCCAGCCCTATGGCCAAGTCCAGCAGATGCCACACATTCAGGGCCAAGCACAAGGCCAAAACCACCCCCAGGTCCGAGTTCAGTTCCAGCCTCAAACTCAGCAAACACCCCAAGCCCAATTACAGCCCCTCGCTCAAACTCAACCTCAGGTGCAGTTTCAGTCCCAAAACCAAACCTTACCCCAGGTCCAGACCACAGCTCAAGCCCAGCTCCAGTCAAGGGTCCAACCTCAGTATCATCCCCAGGTACAAGCTCCATTTCAAACACAAGCTCAGCCCCAGCCCCAGGCTCAGCAACAACCTCAACCCCAGGTTCAGTCTCAGGCCAAAGCCCAACTCCAGCCCCAGATCCAAGCCCAACTCCATCCCCAGGTTCAGGTCCACTTTCAGCAGCAGAGCCAGGTTCAGCCTCAACCTCAGGCCACACAGCAACCCCAGGTCCAAACCCAGCCCCAATTTCAAGTGCAGTCACCTCCGCAGGTCCAGCAACAGCTTCAGGTCCAAGCCCAACCCCAAGTCCAAGCGAAGCTCCAAGTGCAGTTCCAGCCTCAGAACCAAACTCAAGTTCAAACGCAGCCTCAGCTTCAGGTCCAGTCTCCAATCAGGCATCAGCTTATCACAGTCCCAGGCCTCCAGCAGCCAGTCCAGCTCCTCTCAGCTCTGCCACCTCATGTCGCCGCCCAGATCCAAGCTCAGATCCAGGCACAGGCGCAGCAGCAGGGTGGCGCAGTTCCCCAGCAAATCAAACTGCAGCTCCCTATCCAGATCCAGCAGACTGGGGGGCAAATCCAGGCCCACCAGATCCAGAACATGGTGACCATACAGGCGCCAGCGAGCGTGCAGGAGCAGCTCCAGCGGATGCAGCAGCAGCAGCAGCAACAGCAGCAGCAGCAACAACAACAACAACAACAACAACAGCAGCAGCAGCAACAACAGCAACCAAAACCAAAGAAGAAGAAACACAATGAGGCTAAAAGGGAACAGAAAGAACAGAACCTGCAGGCTGTTAGCCCCGGGGATGGCATCCAAAAACAGGTGTGACTCAAAAATGTACATTGACCCATTCCTTTTTGAAAATACATACCATAAATATTAATGTTGCTTTTCTTTGTTGTCAGGTTGTGGTGAAGCAGAATGCTACAGCAGAACAGCTGAAACAGAGGAAGAGCCTGGCTGCTGCTGAACGAGAGGAGAACCAGAGGTCTGCGACTTAATAATCAGAATTGCGGCAGCGTTATGATATTTCCCTCCAGCCTTGTTGTCCATCTTTCCTATTCTAATTTACTGTTGTCCTTTGTGTTTTAGAATGATCGTGTGCAACCAGGTGATGAAGTTCATCCTTGACAAGATCGAGAAAGATGAAAAGCAGGCAGCTAAGAAGAGAAAGAAGGAGGAGGTGGTGGAGCAGAAACGCTCCAAACAGAACGCCACCAAGCTGACTGCACTGCTGTACAAGCACAAAGAACAGCTGAAGGCTGAGATCCTGAAGAAGAGGGCCCTGCTGGACAAGGAGCTGCAGCTGCAAGTACAGGTTAGCACCCAGTATGCCATCATCATGATAGCTATGATAGTCAAAATATCCAGGAACCATTCTTTATCCCGAATTAGACAATTATATTAAGTCTACATTATGTCTTCTTTTAGGAGGAGCTGAGGCGGGATATAGCCAGGCTACAGAAAGAAAAGGAGAAAGCGAGAGCTGCCATCACCCAGGCTGCTGCAGCAACAGTCAAGGCTGCCGCTTCCCACTCTTCCCATCCCTCTCAATCTACACATTCCTCTCACAGTGCACACACAGGACCCTCGCCGTCATCATCCCATAAACGTAAGAGGGAAGAGGAGAGAGACAGAGACAGAAACAGGGATCGGGACAGGCATCACGACAAGGACAAGAAACGGGACAGGGATAAGGACAGAGACAGATATAGAGACCGAGATAGAGACAGAGATGGGGATCGAGAGAGGGAAAAAGACCGAGAGCGGGAAAGACATCGGGACAGGGAAAAGGACAAAGACCGAGACAAAGACAGAGATTCCAGCTCATTGAAACACAAGAAGAAGAAGAAACTGTGCTCTACCTCAAAGGATCACAAGAAGGACAGCAAATTGTACTGTATCTGCAAAACGCCCTACGACGAGTCGAAGTAAGCTCAAACACTGCGATTACATTTCAACCTGCCACTGTAAAACACGCGTGGTGCACACTGAATCTAATCGTCGTTATGACAAGACAACATTTAAATGATGTATTTCTCCCAGGTTTTACATCGGGTGCGACCTGTGCTCCAACTGGTTCCACGGCGCGTGTGTTGGCATCACAGAGAAAGAGGCCAAGAAGTTGGAGGACTTTGTATGTAACGACTGCAAACGTGGTCAGGAGGGAGGAAGCAATGAGGAGTTATACTGCATCTGCAGGACACCTTATGACGAATCACAGTATGGCTCTTTATACATTTTATAACTTGGTATAAACATTAGACATAAGACATAAGAAACCTTCACTGTTGTGTTCTTAATTAAGATCTTAATTCTCACCCGCAGGTTTTACATCGGCTGTGACCGCTGTCAGAACTGGTACCACGGGCGCTGTGTGGGCATCCTGCAGAGTGAGGCCAATCACATCGATGTATACGTCTGCCCGCAGTGTCAGTCAACAGAAGATGCCATGACAGTCCTCACGCCGCTCACTGACAAAGACTATGAGGGCTTGAAAAGAATATTACGCTCGTTACAGGTATTTAACCTATCTATGTCAGACTATCTCTATTTGTATCAGAATGTCAACGATGTCAACAATTGAATACAACCAATACATATATATGACAGCCTGAGTCACCTGATTTAGACAGTTGGTAGAAGCCTGCATGAAACAACAATAACAACCTCCAAGCTCGTAACGTACACACTAAGAAAATGGCAAATGACCCTAATCCGGTCACTTCCAGTACAATCTTAAACAAGCTAGCAGCTTTTACCTCTTCTTTTGCATGGATTTAGCCATTTTATTGGCAGGACTCACCTCCCTGTATGCAAAACAAATTCTCCCAGACGCTATTTTTCAGGGGCACACTCTCACAACTTTTAATTTGTTTCTCACCATTCCAAAATTCCCACATTACCCTCTGTTGTAGTAAACACTCCTCTATTCCTACCATATAAAACATGTTATTACATAGCTAATCTCGTAAAAACCATTGTAGGGGACAGCCCGACCAACCCCGTATCGATATGTGTAATACAATTAAAGTTCTATCTTTTTGGTTTTAAAGGGCCGGCAGCGTCATTCTCAAGTATCAGTGATGATACTGTTGAAGGGAATCACTTCCCTCTTACTGCAGTTGACTTTATAACCAGAGAACAACACTCGTCATAAAGATTCATTTTGAAGTCATATTCACAATTGGCTCGAAATGTAGAAAGGTTCAGATAATAAACCAGTGTTTGAACTGTGACTACTGGTTTGTGATTTTAGCGCCATGTTTAGATTAAACATAAACCCTTCTCAAAAGCTTATTCAGCATCCAGTGAAATAGCCATCAATTTCGGCAAATAATGTATAGTCTTTCCTGGTTTTGCTATTATTGGTGCCCATTTTTAAAAAGGAATTCTAAATATTTTCTTGTTATTTCAACAGTCTCACAAAATGGCATGGCCTTTCCTTGAACCAGTGGATCCCCACGACGCACCTGATTATTATCGTGTAATCAAGGAGCCAATGGGTAAGAGCAAATGATGGTTAATTGCGAATGACTTTCAATTGTCTTCAACCTTTGAAAAATGTCCACTGTGTCTTCCTCTTACTGTAGGAAGGTATTACTTATATTTCCCTAAACTGGTTGAATAATCCAGATAAAAAGCATAAAAGTGCATCACATTCTGTTGATTTCATGATATCGTTTAATGTGGGAAATGTTAACACACACATTTCTCTGCGCCTTGTAGACTTCTCCACAATGGAAACCCGTTTGCAGAAGCGACATTACCACAAGCTCACAGAGTTTGTGGCCGACGTGACCAAAATCTTCGACAACTGCCGCTATTACAACCCCAACGACACGCCCTTCTTTCAGTGTGCAGAGGTGCTTGAAGCCTTCTTTGTACAGAAGCTTAAAGGTTTCAAAGGGAGCAGGTAAGGTTGGGCGCCCCTACCACTGTAGACTCTCAAGGCTCCACAAGTCTCTTTTTCCTTTTCCATACCTGTGGATGTGTGCTTTGAAGCTTTGACTCATTTGCATCTGAGTGTTTAATTTGTTTTTCTCCGTATTTATGCCTGTTTCACTTTTTTTACTTTTGTTTATACCGCTAGCATGTGTAGTAAGTGTTACTTTGCAGTAGAGTGTGCTTAACTTGTAGACTAGAGTTGTCTTTAACTGTTGAACGTGTCAAAGGGTTGCTTGGCCGTACTAAAACCAACAGAGCTGACAAACTTTAAGACAATATAGTAGGGTCATCAAAGTCTGAACCAGTAGTCAACATACTGATCAGCTTAACAATTTGAGTGAAAAGTTGAATCTCTGAAAATGATTACCGAACAGTAAGATATTCTGAAATTCATGGACATTTTTTTCAAACATTCAACTTTTCACTCATATTGTTAAGCTTATATCAGGGTTTGTAATAAAGGCAAAATAGAAGTCATTTAACTAGAGGTCTCAGACTTTTTGGCCTTACTGTATGTCCGATGTCTTACCAGAGCTGCGTGCCGTGTTACATCCGTACAGTGTGTCATCTTGCATTTGTGTCTGTTCACCTTTGCTGCATGCCTTTGATTTATGCCATCCCATTCTCTTCTTTCTTACAGATTGTCAGATTCTTAAGTGGGCCAGTCTGGATGGACTGGATGCTGGGGGCTCTAATAATAATGACCTGGACACTTTTGTGTTTCCAGCAAAAATAACCATGACTAAAGAAAAAAAGAACACGCAGACACACACACAAACACCAAATGTGCTTTCATGTAAATGCCACCAGTTCAACATTTTCAATAACCATTATAATATTCATCCTAATCACGAAACGGCAGCCATGTTGACTTGTGTTCATGATGTAATTGAGGGACATGCTTTCTTCTCATTACTTCTCTGAATCTGGCCTTTTCTCGTAATCAATCACAGTAGCTAGGATGTTTTTAAATGCATTTTAGTTCCTGCCCTTTGATTTACTTTCTGCTATACATCTGAGTTGGATGTGTTGACCTTACCAGATGTAAAAAGATAAATGTAAAGCTGCATATTTTATTATAGAGAAATATTTATGAGAAGTTTTGTATGTTACGTCCCTTTTTGAGTTTGATTTAACTGGTTGTTTGAGGTGGTCGTCTTGAATGTACATACTTTTAATCATGTACAGTGGTTGTAAGATATATCTGACTCTATTTGAATGTTTTAAATAATTCTGAAACAAATCATTTTAGATGGTATTATTTTATGAAACTATAACGTACTACAAAGAGTGAGAAGTTTGACCTCTCCCCCGCTCCTCACTTCACAAAGTAACCTCAGTTTGTAGTTGTGGAAGATTGCTTCATGAACGAAGGCATTCCCAGTCAATTACAGCAACATGGCTGCAGGATCCTCTGCCGACCCCTTTGCATCCTCTGTGTCTGTGTCTGTTCAGATGTCACAACGAGAAACAAAATGCGAAGGGCTCTCAACTTTCCCCTCTCTCCGCATCCTGTAGGTCTCATAACAACAAGCTACAGTGTTCTTCAGCCTCTTAGAAAGCATCGCACATTGCTCAGACAAAATGCACTTGCCAAGAATATGGCTTTTCTGAACTGTAACTCTGTGACAGACTCCTCTGCCTCATCATGTGTTTGGGATCTGCTCCTCTGACTGTCTATGCGACCAGCACTGCTGCTTTCACAGGACTGTTCAGGCAGAGCTGCCTTCTGCCCATTTGAGCTCTAAGGGACCTTTAATGGACCTGGTCTTCATCTGTGGGACTGTGCTGAGGAGCGTGAACAACTGAGGCATTTCAGAAGAAAGTTTACCTCTGAGAAAAGACTCTTAAGGAGCGCTCACATTTTCCATGTTCTTTATTTTTTTTTTTATCTCAGTCTTTTTATTTTTTTTCTTGTTAAAAAATCCCTCAGGCCACCCTTGAGGTCATCATGTCCAACGAGAAATAGGAAACTGAATACTGACATACAATGGCTGAGTTTTACTGAGCGTAACGCATCAAGAGTTTTGTGTCTAAATACAGATGTCACGGTGGAGCAACTTTTTTTCTCCCATTTCCACTCATTGTTTAGTCTGAAGTGGCATGAAAGAGAGTTGTACTAAATATCTGGACATCAGTAGTCTGCTTGGTTAAACTTCTATAACCTACTGAAAGTACGGTAATAAGCTATTGTAAATTAATTGCTCTGCAGTAGTGACTGACTGAGAAGGATGAAACCGTGTATTTGAAGGTTCCTGCCCTGTTTGTAAAAATTTGTCAGATTTTGACTGGATTTCTTTTTCTTTTTTTGTATTACATCTGAAGAAATATTGATGTATATGGAACTTAATAAAATGGAAAAGAATGATTCTTCTCTCTGATGTGTCTTTTTTTGTTGTTTACGTCTTCATCAAACTTTAAAAACATTTTAGTACAAGCCGGGCTGTATAAAAGAGATGAAATTGGTTAAAATTAGAGATAAAGAGCATTTGATGTTCCTGATAGTGTTTTCCAACTCATTACCAGTTTTTTTTTATTTAATTTAAAGGGTCCTTAAAAAATCTTTAATTCAAAGTGAAAAAGAGTACCTTGTTGATAAAGGAGTTTTTCAAAAATGCAAATAAAACTATTCAAAAAGATACTATTATACACTAAAGCAATGAAATAGAAACCTAAAGACTATTTTGCAGGGTCAGCAGTCAAAACAGGCGTAATAGTCCTGTTCATACTGATAAGTTATACGATCTTTGTTAATTATTTCCCTGTTGTGATAACGTGATACCAGAGCCGAAATGCATCGATCTGGGAACTGTTCATCTTTCCAAACGTCCACTAAAAAAAACATAAAGACGGCGGAAAACTGACCCAAAGTCAGATGCAACATGTTCCCGCGCCGAGATCTCGCGATGTTACTGTGCAGTGACGACATTTCCCGTGTACGCGGTGATTTTTTTAAACAGGCCAATGAACGGCGGCGGCTGGATGCTTTTGCTCGAACAGCCCAATCAGGAGTCTTTGTTACAGGAATTTAAAGGTCTGTGCGGCACTTTCTGTACACCACAAACTCTGAACGACAGCGAGGTAAGACCGTGTTAACTATTTATGTACTTTTATCAAAGGTAATGTCATTTTATGTTTTAAAATGACACTTTTCATATTTTATGTTTGGTGCTGACTGTATTTTCAACTTGAACTAACTGACATTTTAACGTCCAACCGGCGGCCTTCAAATGTGTCATTCGTCTTGCTATCACGAGGCAGTTCAAAGTATCGCCGACTGATTTTTTTATTTGTATTTTTTTTTTTTATGATTTTCTGATCAGGAATAAAACCACAAGCTGAATTTTTAACTGCTTCCGAGCTTCCCCGACACCCGAAAAAATGTCTGACGTCGCACGCCTGAACAAGTTCAAGAACAAAGGCAAAGACGCCAATGTAAGTATACTCGTCAATGTTGCGTTTAGTGTCACATCTGTATCGTAAATACGAGTCGCAGTTACAATGTGTGTCCGGTTTTTCGTTTTAAACTGATACAGGAACTCCGACGCAGGAGGGTGGAGGTGAACGTCGAGCTCCGCAAGGCGAAGAAAGATGATCAGATTTTCAAAAGGAGAAATGTGTCTGCATTTCCCGATGAGGCCACTTCTCCTCTCCAGGAAAGAAGCCAAAACTGCCTGGTAAGCCTTTTAAATCCAGTATTTAAATGGAGGAAATGTTTACTCTTGTGTTCCATGTGGTGTTGCATGACTTAAATGCTCTTTATATCCAGGGGATGAACACATGGGAATATACTTCAGTAATCCACTGTATTGGTGTGTTGTTGAGACTTGTCAGAAGGATTCAGCTCTGTGGTGATCTTTGAGACTGTGCATGTTACTGATTTCATGTTATTTTCCCCAACTTCTGTGTGACAATTGGCAGGCTGCCAGACAGTGGACAGTTGAAGAGATCCTCACAGGAGTGGACAGCGGTAACGCAGAGTCCCAGCTCCAGGCTACACAGGCTGCACGGTAATTGCGAAGCTTTTACTGCACAATCAAAATGACCAGTTTACTGCCATGGAGACTTACTTTTACTGTACTGGCCACAGGAAGCTGCTGTCTCGTGACAAGCACCCACCCATCGACCAGATGATCAGTGCCGGCCTGATCCCCAAGTTCGTGGCCTTCCTGGGTCTGACAGACTGTCCTCCAATCCAGTTCGAGGCCTCCTGGGCTCTGACCAACATTGCCTCTGGGACGGCTGATCAGACGGCTGCTGTTGTGGCGGGTGGGGCCATTCCTGCCTTCATCGCCCTGGTCACATCCCCCCACCAGCACATCAGCGAGCAGGCAGTCTGGGCCCTTGGAAACATTGCTGGTAACTGATAAAATATAACACTCTTGAACATCTGTATGACCATTTGATTAGAAACAAATCTTATGTTAGTGTTTTTGTTTTATTTATTTATTTATTGCTATTTTGCTGTTTAGGTGATGGATCCGCTCTCAGAGACAGGGTCATCAAGCATGGAGCTGTGGCCCCTCTGCTCAGTTTACTGGCAGTCCCTGATATGTCTGTATTTAATGTAAGTATATTTTATTTGACTTTTTTTCTTTTTCATTTTAATATGCCATGTGTGAAAGCAATTTTTTTTTCAGACATGATCACATTCAATCTTCTTATTGTCCACTAGGGGGGGCCCCCTAACTCAAAATGCTGCTCCACATGAAACTAAAGCCTGCTCTTCTCCTCTGCTTAATTTCTTTGCAGACCAGTTACCTCAGAAATGTTACCTGGACACTGTCAAACCTCTGCCGCAACAAGAACCCCTCCCCTCCCATGGCTACCATCCAACAGATCTTACCCACTCTGATTCGTCTGCTGCACTATGAAGACCCTGAGGTGTTGGCTGACACCTGTTGGGCTATTTCATACTTGACAGACGGCGCCAATGACCGCATCGAGGTGGTCGTCCAGACTGGCGTAATCAATCGCCTGGTGAAGCTGCTGGGCTATGATGAGCTGCCTATCATTGTACGTATAAAGTCTCACTTGTTTCTTCTTTTTTTTTATTATTATTATTTTGTGTAACATGTACATGAGGATGGTGGTGAGTTCATGCCGTCTGTTACCCTGAGGTAGCTCCCTAGGTTCTCTCAGGTTTTAATGACCCCTTTCACCCTGTATTCAGACCCCTGCGCTGCGTGCCATCGGCAACATTGTGACTGGTACAGATGAGCAGACTCAGGCGGTGCTGAATGCCGGGGCCTTGAACATGTTCCCCCTGCTGCTGCGTCACAAAAAAGCCAACATCCAGAAGGAGGCAGCCTGGACTCTGTCCAACATCACAGCAGGGAAGGACACGCAAATCCAGGAGGTTATCAACGCAGGCCTTGTTCATTACATGGTCGATATGCTTGTGCGGGTATGCGTTTTTGTTTTATTTCAGTTTTACATGTACATGACAGTCAACAATCAAAACGGGAGCTGTGCGTTTGCCATATTTAACTTTTCTTGGTCATCTCTCTGCAGGGTGACTACAAAACTCAGAAGGAGGCTGTCTGGGCTGTAACAAACTTCACCAGCGGGGGCACTATTCAGCAGGTGGTTTACCTTGTTCAAGCCAATGTGCTCGAGCCTCTTCTGAATCTGCTCTCCTCTAAGGACAGCAAAACTGTCCTCGTCATCTTGGACGCCATTACCAACATCTTCATGGTGAGTGCTTTTGTCATGGAGAAATAGAAACGTGTGTTTTCACTCCAGTGGTTTACCAGTTAGAGGTGGCAGGATGGCTTTGAAATGGTGATGTGTTTTCTCATCAGGCTGGGGATAAAATCGGAGAGGCAGACAAGCTGAGTCTGATGGTTGAAGAATGCGGTGGACTGGACAAGATCGAGGCTCTGCAGGCTCATGAGAACGAGCTGGTTTACAAAGCGGCGCTCAACCTGATTGAGAAATACTTCTCTGAAGAAGTAAGTGTCTTTTAAGATGTTTTAACTGAGTTGGAGTTGACTTTTTATGTCCATGCGAGGTCTCACTGTTCATTTTCTTTGCTTTTTAAAGGATGAGGAGGTGCAGAGTGTGGCACCAGAGGCAACCGATGACGGTTTTGCGTTCCAAGTCAGCGACAACCAGAGCTCTTTCAATTTCTAGAGAACTTTCTAATGCCTTTCCTCTCAACTATACTGTACCCTCATAACTACTGTTTGTCCTTTGTTCATGTGATTGTGAGTTCTGTTCTTTGTATGTATTGTACATACTGTTTTAACATAAAACATTGTAAATAAAGTTGTTAATTCATGCTTTGTGTTTATTTTTTTCATCATCTATGTATACTCAGTAGTGCATTTACAGTCGTTTGTATTTTTAACAGCAAGGATGGTGGTGAGTAGATTCTGTGATGTTACACATCCTTTTTTTGCTTGATTTACTTTAGATTTCTCATTTATAGTAATATCTGAAACAACCGGGGTAAGAAAATAAAGCAACTTTTCTGCACTGAATGTACATTACAGCGCAGGTTCTGCTGGTTGTAGCTTCATAGTCATTAAAGTGGTATTGTAGCGGCTAATTGCTACTTCTGTCGCTGAGAGGCTGAGACGGGGAATCCACACTGTGTGTCTGATGTGCTGATTGACCACAACATCCACTTGCTTCGTTTGATAGGTTTATTAATATCAAAGGGAAAAAAAATCCAGTACTTGCAAAAGGTGAACATGGATGTTAGTTATTCGTTTGAGGCGTGCAGTCAACAGAAAATGTGACTCCCAACTCTTATGACAGGTGACCAGGAAACATGCACAGTTACTATGAATACAATCATTTAGTTCTCTGGGTTTCAACATTGTTGGAAACAGTTGGGATAATGTAAGCACACAACTAGACAAAATATAGAAAAAAAAAAGAATGAGGGCCGAATTCCAGTTAGCTGCTTCAGTTACAGGGACATCGAATCACAATGCTTTCCTTATGATGAAAAAAACTGATTATTACTTATTCTTGGAATATTGAAACTATCATGAGTGCACTGCTTTGACAGCTAACATAAATGGCATAATTGTGGTGGTGGACGAGGGGGGGCCCAGGGTTCTACAGGTTGCGGCTACGCCCCTGTTAAATGTCATAGTATTGTAATAAACACATGTTTATTTATGCCGCCAAAGCAAACGCAGGGACAGCTCATCACCACCTCGAGGACACACTGGGTCCTGTGTGTGTGAATTACAGTGAGGTGCCACATGTTGGGGAAGTGTTTCACTCCCCCCAAAGTGTGCTGTCGTCACTGGTCAGCTCCTACCAGCAGCCTGCTGAAGTGGGATCCGCACCGGAGGGCTCAACAGTTCAACTCTCGACGAGCGCAGAGAGGACGAGGACTCGGTCCGAGGCAGAAGATGTGAAGATAAGCACCGTGTTACAGCGCCGCCACTCCGCTCCTGTAGCTCGCTTTTTTCACGTCTCGCCGGGGACAAGTCATTTCTAGTAAATGCACTTTGCAGCGGCGCCACACTCTCGATTTTCTTTTTTCTTTTTTTTAATTTTTCGCATCTGTGAGCGACCGCTATGGCAGTTCAGTTCACATCCGGGCCACAATGCCTTGACTCCATTATTGTCTAAAACTGGCGGAGAGGTTCATAAACCTTGTTATTTTTTTACAGTTAACCACACATTTTGACTACGCGCAGTGAAGGCTGGGACCGAGAGGAGATGTCTAACCAAGGAGTTCGGCGGAATGGCCCCGTGAAGCTGCGACTAACAGGTAGCTAGCAATGCTTTTAAATCCCCAAGTATATTCCCCCACACACTAGCTAGGAAGGCTCGGTGTATTTGCTGGATGGGAACAATTCCCATGGGCCATGGAGTTGGCTTAGCGCCGGTTCTTTCACCCGTGATTTCCAAAATTTTACTAACGGCTAAAATGCATTTAAAATTTTACTTACCCTTACTGAGTTAGCAAATGTTTTTTTAAAAAAACTGACCGGGTGGGCTTGTAGATCACGCTGAATATGGATATTATTGTTCTTGGAAATAGTCTGAACCTTGTGATTGTCGCCAGGAACCACCTCCAGCTATAACACGGGTCCCGGGCTACCGTTGCTATGAATTGCGTTGCTCTGCCATTGAGTTAATAAAAACCGAAATTTAGGACGATATCTCGCATGTCTTTATGATACTTAAAAAAAAATGTCCTAGTGCTCCTGCTGACAGACAGGCTCACATAAAGTTGGCTAGCTGGCGTTAGCCTAGCCGGACAGCCTGCTTGCCAGCTAGCTATAATCAAGCCTCTGTGGCTGAGATGTCAGGCAGCTCCACAGGTCACAGGAGTCTGCAACTGCCACTGACGGACAGCTGCCTCCTTTGATTGTTCTTGTTGCTAAAACAGGTCACCATCAAGTCCCTGCACCAGCCTGAACCAATGAGCAGTTCACACTTCTACAGCATGATCCATGCTTGAAGCTTTGGAGACAGAGCACTTTGTTGTTTGGCTATCTCCCTCCCTCCCTCAGCTGTTTAGTTTGTGCCTTTTCAACACAAACAGCAAAGAAAGGTTTACGTGAGAGCACACTGTTTTGACTAGGAGAAGTGGCCGACAGCTGTCTCCCGCCCCCCCCCCCCCCTT
>OMLP01028561.1:0-18063 GCA_900302685.1 Spondyliosoma cantharus | reverse complement strand
AGCATCTGTCTGACCTGAATCAAATTCCATGGCAGCGCTTTTCTATCAGGAATGGGCCAAATTAAATATTTAAGCTGGTGCTGTCTCTGATAGGAATGAGTGTAGACAACGGGGAGGGATCTCGGCGTAATGAGCTGGAGGTGCAAGATGGCCAAGGACGTCATGCTTTGAGCAACTGTTTGTATAGTTGTCAGAAGTCATTCAGGGTTCACTACATACAGGAGAGGAGTTTTATACTGAAGTGTGGTACCTGTCGTACCCACCGTATACGTGCTTTACAGGTGTACGCATAGTATAAGTTTGAAATCATGCACCTTTGGGTTCATTTTCTTCCAAAACCGCTAGGTTCTTGCTAAATTATGTCATGTGGAAATACTTCTGCAAAGGAAAACATTTTGAGCATTTTGCAATTAGGTATTTTGTCTGTTCGACAAGGCATGGAGATGTTGTGGTCTTCTGTTCTTCATTCAGTAGCACGGCATCAGTGTTTCTGACACGGCGTGAAATCTCGGGCCTGTTGGCCTGTTTGGTCAGCGCTTCATCATTCGGCAATGACCCTCTGGGACATGTCACCGTGAGGAATCTTTATACACAACTTTCATGTTGAGATCTAGGGTCCATTAGTTTGTCTCTGCAGGTTGACATGGGCCGCAGTGGTCTCCTGGAGGAATGCGAAGAATGTGAGTCCACTGTGGAAAAAAAAAAAAAAAAAAGCGAGAGCCGAAATCTCACAGACCATGATGCTGAGTGAGACTGTGCACCCCTCCAGACTGAAACTCATGCATCCTAAAGACCAATATCGTCGCCAAAGAAGATGTGTCCGCTGCACGAGTCCGTCTGTATGTCTGTCAGCGGAGCCTTTTCAATGCCAGAAGCAATCACTCCTCAGGGCAAATTTCTTTCCGAATTATGTAATATTGTGCCATGTCATCCACATGGTCAGCTCTGTCCCATAGCTGAGCTCACCGTCTTCCCTTTCAGTGCAAAGCCGAGCTCAGAGCAGGAGGGGGGCTCTATAGGAAGGCAGCCGTCGGGTGGTAAAGCCAAGGCAGAGAGAGACTACACTACACACTGTCATTGCGTGTGTCTTTGTTTAGCACTGCACAGCTGTGTATACTAGGCTGATTAGATTGCTGCATAGGGAGTAATGGGCTCAGCGAGCTTCATTGCGACATTGTAGCTGCATGTTGTCATCTGTAGTCTGGTTGATTTTTAGACGCATAACTGCCGACGAATTTGTTCTCAGGCAGGTCATGAATGATGAGTTGCCACATTTAAACAGGCCTGTAGCTGTTTGTGCTGCAGGCGTCTCTCCTCACTGACAACCCCCCTTGTCCATTTGAACCAGATGTTGCAGATGTTTGCCAGCTATTAAACTGGAAAAATATGGCAAGCAAGCTGCTAAAACTAACACTTGGGGTGAGAATTGCCCCTCGACTACACGGGATAGGTTTCCATTATACTCCACAGCTGATCACTCCTAAGTTATGTGACACACAAACAGCGCTAACGGCGTAGCGCGCACCATCCACCGAGTCATAAATTACATCATTAAGGCACGGCTCATTGCTTTGTCTGATCAGTCTTAAATTCTGTCATGCAGGCATAGCTCATGGTGTAATTTGCACCACTTTCCATGCAAACATACATATGACGACACACTGCTGAATGCCAAGAGACAGAGTTCCCTCCGGTATGATTGAGACTTTGCAGAAAAGAGAATGCATCCCCCCAATCGGTCACGATCTGTGAATCTCAAGCTGTCTTGACACATGGAAGCAAAATCAGACTCATTAGAGACGGCAAGAGTCATGCCGTCTTTTCCTCTGCATGAATCTTCTGCCCAGAAAGACGTGCAACAGAACGATAAATTAACCGACGGTTGTTTGATTTTCTGGCCTGATTCAGCTTCTTGACGTTTATTGCCGCTTCGTCTTCACCAGAAGTTTAGATGTGACTTGTTAAGCATATGGTTTGCTCATCTGAATTCTTTGGCGCAGCGCAGATGAGCGAAGAGAGCTATCTCAGTGGGATTCCCTAGAATTCTCCATTCGCATTCCCACCTCTTCCTCTCTGAGTCACTCCTGTTCTTTCCGACTGTAAGCTCCTTCCCCCTCAGACCGAGTCCAAAGCATATTTCACTCCCACCCTTACTAACTTAGCTTCCTCCGCACTTGCTGATCCCCTCTCTATACGATGCACTCTCTGCAGGTAGTTGTGTGTCTTTCTTTTCATTTAATTAGCTGCTGTTAGCAAGTTAACGGGATTCGGTGGCTCTGCAGCCGATTCTCCAAACAGAAAGGCTGCTTACTTTTGAATCAGTAGTTTAAATTTTTCCACGATCCTTTCCTGTGTAACATGACTGACAACTGAATGGACACAGATGCTGCTTGAGAATAAAGCAGACTTATTTTGAAGATGCAACAAAGGCCCTGGGGTCTCACACTGGCCCACTGTGCGGCTGTGAGTGAAAGGCTTAGGTCGCTCCTTTTAAATGCAAGTCCCCACTTTTCCAGAGCGGCCCAGTCTGACTGTAGTCTGCAGATGGGGGTCTTTGGATGTCAGATAATTGAAGGCGAAACCCCCACAGCTGGGCGCAGATGGGACTGTGGAGGCAAAGGACCTGATGATCAAGACTGTTTTAATGTGGTCTGAGCTGGCGCTCTGTGCATTCATGTGGTCAGTCAGAGCCATTTTTACAGAGTAGCTGTATGGAAGTGATTTGGGTTCATCTAGCTGCGTTCAGACAGGATACATTGTAAATACATCGTGATTAGCTACATGTGGTGAACTGTTGACTCTGCCGGCCCATCGTGGACATGCATGTTGAGCAAACATTTCCACATTTGGCTTTAATGAGACATATAAGAAAACAAATGTAATGGCGGCAACAGACCAGAAATGAAACAGTAAAGTGGGGGGGAATCAAAAAGGGAGCTTAACAAGCAATTATTGCACATCATTTGTAAACATTTTCCTTCCCCCTGCTGCGAGCATCCCATAATTTCAAATTGTTCCATCAATTAATTGACTGGCTGGGGTTGGCTTTCCTGTTGGTTCAGCTGCTCTTCAATGAGGACAAAGCCTTCTGCGGTTGCTCTGCCCTCAACCGCTGCCAGCAACGGCCTGGAGGAGACCAGATGTATCAGGGGGAGAGAGTGGGCAGCTTTTTGGAGAGGAAGTGCTCCCTGGACCCGAACACTTGTCCAAACGTCACCCCTGAAAGGTGGGGAGCAGAACAGTCCAGAAACCCCCTTTTGAGGTTCCCCTGTAATAATAAAGCGAAGAACTGCTGTTACTCAGCGGGTCGTTAGCCGTTTTGTGTGTTGGTTATAGCGCTGGGTGGCTTACAGCTCCATTCTGTCACTGTATTATAACAGCGTGCCGTGACTTTGATTAGTGGGCGGCATGTGTGGTTTGGAGAGATTGGCTCTTCATGCTGAGTAGAGCATCAACATTTCAGAATAGCTGCTTTTTAACATTAACAACAGATAATATTTTCCTGTATCCACACACCCTGTTTCATTTGGAACGGACAGAAAAAAATGATCTGCCATTGTCTCTGTTTGTACTCCACTGTCTTGCAGCTGTGGTTCCCAACCAGGGCTACTTGTACCCTAGGGGGTATTCCCACAGTTGAGAAGGGGGTAAGCGGGAAGACTCAAATACAATTTGATCTGAAATGAAAGTATATCCACATTTGAGGGTGCCTGAAAACTGGTTAAAAAGCAAGCAGAGAAGTCTAAACAGTAAGCTAAAAGAAGTTGATACATTTTTGAAATTGTTATTTAAGTGTGTTTGATAAGTGATTGAATAATTAGCTAAAAAGCACCAGATAAATGCCATGAGTGCACATTTTGAAAAATGTGTTGGAAACCATTACATTTACAGTTGCTTCTGATTTGTGATTCACGCTTAATATGGTTTTATATATTTGTGTTATCACCTCTCTTAGTTACGTGGTGCTCGGTGGAGTTTATCTGTCAGTGAAAGTTCATATGATGTGCCTTAGCACATATTGCATTTAACCCCTGTGAGCGAATCCACTTGGGAACTGACGCTTACACACCAGAACATCTGCAACGCTATTCTCAAGCCTGAGCAGTATCTGACACATGAGCCACAACTCATCCTCTGACTTTTTTAATACTCGCATGGTATATCATTCTGTGCCTTTTCACCCTCCTGTTAGACGAAGAATATTATTCCCGCTCTGAGTGCACCTGAACGAGTTCTCTTTTATTTCCATTTTTATGGTTTATGCAGTCAGTTTGCTGGAAGCCATGGTTAATTACAGTGCATAAAGAATTTTAATTAGTATGGTGTATTCAGCCGGGGTGAGTCATAAGAGTTGAAATCTCAGTTAAGGATCTATACACCGCAACGCACTGCAAGATTGCGCTGGTCGCTTGCCTCCTGTAGTTCGGTCAGACAGCGGAGTGAGGGTGTCTCAGTGGCCTTGAAGAAGTGCTAATCCTCCTGGGTGGTTTGGGAAAGACCGTCTTCAAAGGCCTGCTCTATTAACCTGGCTGTGATGGTTAATGGGTCAGAACTGGATTAGCTGCGAGTGTGAGGGTTGGGAGCTCCAGCGAGAACTCTGCTGCTTCTTGTCCGCAGGCTCTTCTGCTATCATTCCTGCCCGGCTGTTCTCCACGCTGTCCCTCCCACCGCCCTCGCCCCTCTATTTCTTGCCTATTTCTTAAACTAGTGGTCCCTTTGAAGTTAGAAACTTCACTTGGGGGTATTTTTTATCAGAGGCGGCTGCATGCATATCCAATGTCTGTGTAGAACCCTGTTTGACTTTAGGTGCCCTTAGTTTTCTGCAGATGGTCTATACTGAAGAAGAAGACACTTTCAGCAGACATTTATCAGTATGGCTTGTTTTATTGATCTGCTGAGCCTTATGGCATTGTCTGTCACTGATGCTGTGGAAAGTGTGGCTTGTGAGGACCATAAGCGTATCACATTGACTTGATGGTAAGTCAGTTGAGGGTTGCATGAAATGAAGAAAACATTCATGGGCGATATTGTCGTTGGATGGCGTTATCAGACGCAAATAAAAAAAACGTTTTAAATGTGGTTCCTTTGACTGACAGCTAGATGTCTAGCTAGCTTTCACCATAGTGGCTTCGTTCGACCAGTCTCAGCGCCTCCACACTGCAACTCTCCCTATTTTTGGATGAGTGGGGACTTAAGCAGAGTCGGGCACCAGAGAGATGGCGACAACTGGAGCCACCACAATGAGCTTCACAATGCCTCTTCAGGAAAACCACACAGAGTTTTTTATGTGTTTTATACAGGCTAAAACAGTTTTTGGTTGCGGCGCATTAATTTCGGGAGTTTTTAAAAACTGACTGTCCATCGCGTCAAGCTTTCTGATTCCAGACTCGGTCACGTATCAGAAGTGGAGAAAGTTCTCGCTTTGTAGGCGGCTCTTCAACCTCAAGGCCTTTTAGCTCCTGAAAAGAATGCAACAGGGAATGGAGCAACCTATTGCGATGTGTTTATTGTGAAAATTCATACTGCAGTGGTGATGAATGCATTCGTGAACTGTCTCACGACATCTCTGGCTTTGAGGGCCCCCATCACGGCCATTCCTCTATCACAATGGCTGCTGGTACAACAGAGCCGCTTTCTGTTATCATCATACTGGTTACACTGGAAGGTTAAGGTCTTGTGTTTGTGAAAGGCCTCTCCCGTCACATTCCACTTTGATCCTTCAGTGACGCCGCGGCATTAGACTTGTTTCCGCCTTCACTTGTTTGGAGGGATGTCTGTGATTATTATCGTCTCTGAGCAGTGCGCCCAGGTGAGATCACTCGGCAAGTCTGCGCAAAGTCTCATTAGCCCTGATAAATATCCACACATGCAGCGGCCGTTTGAAATTTCCCTCGAAGCAGAGGTGGCGGCTGGGTGGTCAGAGCGCTCCTGCCCAGCTGTCTGATGGAGGCGGGTAACCTGAGAGTAATTCTTTGACGTGCCGGCTCTGCTTTAAACCTGGATGGACACGGGTTGATACGATTAACTCTGACTAACCTCAAGCAGATGGGGGGGGCTTCTCTAAAGTCTCCAGTGTTACCGGCAGGAGGATGGTGATGGTGGTGAAGGGGTGGGGGGGGTGATTTGGAGCAAAAGCTTGCAAGACGCCAACAGCTGACTGGAGGCGTCTGTCCGTGCGTCGCCCTGGCGTTTGAGCCCCTTCAGTCCTCTGAGGAGACGGGTCCAGAAGAGAGATGTTTATATTCACACTGGATCACCTTTCAAATGGCACCCCTGCCAAAGTTGAACAAATACACCGCAGGATTCCTGTGTAGTAAAAAAAACCAAAACAGTCAAACTGCACATGCACAGGGAAGCAAATATGAAATTTCAACTCTGTTTTCTGAAGCTCTTGCTCTAGAAGAATCCTAAATATGTACAGAGGGCAATAGGTAGTCCTTATCCTTTGACTATTCTTGATTAATCTTGAGATTGACTCTCGTGTGTGACTGTCTTCTAGATAAGAGTTTCAGAGAGACTAATCTTCAAATCCAAGACGGAGAGTACCGAAAGCCTGATGAGTCATCTCTAATGTTACAGAAACTCGAGTCAGTCATGTTGGGAATGTTTAGAGATGTTGCCCAATATTTACTCTTACAAAGCTTGCTATTAAAGGAAAAGCGACTGATGTTCTAATTTACTGTCCAGAGCCTAAGGCAGAAAGAGGACTCCTGTGACAAAAAACTGTATGCAAGCCAACCCGGATATTGCTCGGTTTCCCACGACTGAATGAAATTATTGTTTGGGTTTTGGATAAATTAAGAATCTCAGCTCAGGCTTGTGATGATCACATGAAGCATCCTCCACACATCAACACATTTTCTTTACTCAGTCTGAAAGCTTATGTTTAAGCTCCATATTTTTTACTTCTGTAAGGGCTTCTTTTTTTTTTTTACATGGTAGTACATAGGCGAACTGAGATTCTATCGATAACATTGCCCTTTTCGATTTTGCTTATTTGTCCGATTGCGCCTGCATTTTTCCAAAAATCACCTCAGCAGAAGTCTAAAGAAAATGGCTTTGTTGAACAACCTCAGCTCTGAGAGGTGATTTCATCGCATGATCATGATTTCATCATGATTTCAGTGCAGCTAGATGTGGGTCAGACATGACGCGTGTTTTTAAAAAACACATAGTAAAAAACTGTTTATGGTATGCACCTGCACTCAGCAGCATTTGGTCGTGGTTTTCTGATCCAGAGACCACCATTACATCTCAGTGAGACATCAGGGGTAGTTTATGTCTACTATTCCTGAGGATGAACACGTCACTCTGGAGGAAGGGGAGAAATGGTGGATAATTTAGCTTCATCATATAAATACCTGGACTCAATGGAGTTAAGGTCTGGACTCCGTGGTGGCAAATCGATGTGTGAAAATGATGTCTCATGGTCCCTGAACTACTCATTCACAATTTAAGCCCAATGAATCGTGACATTGTCATCTTGGAATATGCCCATGCCATCAGGGTATTAAAAATTCATTGATGGAAAAACCTGGTCATTCATTATATTCAGGTAGACAGCTGGCCTAATTTTTTGGGCACGTAACATTGCTGATTTGCTTAGTTAAATCCAAAATGTCCCGTTTTACCTTATCCAAAAAAAATACATAAAATTGGGATATTTCACTTGGCCTTATTGTGATTTTGATAATATTTCCAGTAATTGTGCAGCCTTAGTTGCAGCCCTATTCTCAAGACATTGTAGTAGACAGCTGTCGAGTAGGGATGCGCCGATTGTGAGGCTGATATTCGAAATAACAATTTGCCTGATAGCTGATGCCAACGTTGGACGTTGTTGGTGTTGTTGTCTATTTTGTTTTTGTTGGTATTTATTTCCAAATTTTGTGTCAGGGCAACATATACCTTCATTGTGAAAAAAATGTTTTTTACACGAAGAGCAGAAGGTTGATCACATACATTTTTGAAACGACCTTGGATATAATCCTTTTTTAAAAAACTAATAGCTTTAAAAGCCCTTTTAGTCTACCATTCAACTAACTACTCAACAGGAAGAATTTCAGTGCTTACCCTCACAAACTGATGGCAAGTTGTCACAAGGTAATAGCTCATGAATGTGCCAGCTCAAAATTGAAGTGACACAACAGATAAACATTGTCCACTACTTATTTGCTGATAGGCTAGTAGCAGTCAACATGACGAAAAATCAGCCGATATATGGGTGCGTTCCTACTGTGCAGTGCTTTCATGTACGATTACGACATGATTACTGTCAGGATTCTTTAAAGTTACGAAGGGTCCTCTCAGTCCAACTCATTCATTGGCAGGCTGCAGTGTAGAAAAGGAAAAATATGGCTGGGTGGTAATGATGTAACACCGCTCCCAGATGAAGTTGTGAAATCATTCTTAGAAACTGAAACTCCCCAGGATTTGAGGTGTTGGGTGGGAGCGGCGCACAAAAGTGGAGAAGTTAAGCAGCATTTCTGGCATTTAACACAGCAGTGTGGTGGTCCTCAACTTCTGTTAAACAGGTTGGTGCTATCCACCCTCTACGTTGCAGCTCGGTCCAGGCCTCTACGCTACACTCCTCCATTACATCAGAGGGGGCAGAGGAGCCAAGAAGCTAGGAGAGCCGTGCAGCCACTGAATTCAAGTCGGGGTCCCAGCCAAAAGTAGTGCAAGCTTGCAGAAGCCCAAGCTGTGCCGTGCTCTGATTCGCACACTGTTTTGACTTCTCACTTAGCGGCAGCGGTGAAGGTGCAGTGGAAGAGTTTACTCGCCTGGATGACTCTCCGTTAGGCACGTTGTATCGCACAGAGTGGAAAGCCAGAGTGATGTACTCTGCAGGGGTAACAGGAATGCCACTAAAAATTGCCATTGTGGCATGGTTTCCCACTATTTGGAGCCGAAAATAGTCGGGGTGGACTCCTCTATTATGCAATTACAGTGGCCTGTATCACGGAGGGAAAAGGTGACGTGAGACGGATGAAATGTTCTCACACTAAGAATGCTGCCAGCCTCTTTCCTCTCACGTGTGGATGTGTGTGGTGAGCTTCCTCATGTAACAGGTTTTTGCAAAGGAAGATGAGCTCTTCATTTGCCTAAGGTGGTGGATTTGTCACAGTTGTGCATCTTTGTTTATGCAGCTTTTGTCTTTGTTTAAGGACTGGTGGTTCAATAACGTGTGCCACAGGTTGTTTCCTATGGTGGAGAGACCGGTCACCTTCATTATGTTGGGTTTTTTTTTCCAGGCTTGATGGTCGGTTCTGTTTCAGGCTGCAAGTAATTATTTTAAGTGGCAGCTATTTCAATAATCAATTAATTGTTTCAGTCAATTTTTCAAGGAAAAATGTCAAACACTTGCCGTTTCCAGCTCCTTAAATGCAAGGGTTTGCTGCTTTTGGACTGTTGGTTGAACAAAAACATCAATTTGAAGATCTCTCAGTTTGGTCTCTCAAAATGTTTTGATTTTTTCTAGCATAATCAGTAACTCATGAATGGAGAAAGTAATGGGCAGATTAATCGATCATGAAAGTAATTGTTAATAATTGTTAATGGCTGCCCATCTATAATCTTTCACTAATCATTGTTTTGATTATTAAGGAAATGTTGGAATGTGTCCATCACAGTATCCAAGAGCCCAGGGTGATGTCATCAAACGTCTGTCTTTTGTTTGACCAGCATATTCAAGTCAAAGAAGCTAGCACAAGAGACTATCTGTGTTTTTTTTCCTAAAAGAAATGACTCAAAACAATTAATTATCAAGTCAGCTGCCGATTAATCATCCAGTTGTTTGCATCTGAATATTCTCAGCCGTCTATCCGCTCAGTGTTTGGTATTGGTATTAGAGAATTTTCAGATGCAAACAACTGGATGGTTAATCGGCAACTAACTTGTCACACACCCACAGCACAAAAAACAAAGTACAGATATCTACAGCGTAGTTGCAGTCCTCCATCACAGCTGCCTGGGTTTAGCATCATGGCACCGAAAACCGAATCAAAAACAAAACTTGACATCTGACCAGTTATTCATCTTTGGCTGGCTGCCCAGATATTAACGGTATCTAATAATAAGTTGGCTTTGGTTCTCTAACAGTGGCGTTGATATTTATGTATAGCACCAGCTTGCTGAACAGACCCTTGCTTCCGCTGTGTCTCGCTGCGTTTCATTAGATCTCTCATCACTCCTCCAGCAGGTGCTGAGTGTGATGTATAATGATATATGGCTTCTCTTTAGTCATGGCCTTTTATCCTTCTATGAAGGGACGCTATTGGGGATGTATTATGTCTCCTGTCTTCCTCTTAATTCCACCGTTGTTTTATGCTTCTGGTCACAGTGATTTGGTGCAACAGATGTCCTCCAGTGTGCTAACAGGAGTCCTGTGGATCTACATTGTCTGTGTTAGCTTTGCGTTATTTAATGTACATCTCGAGGGCTGTGAGTTTGGACGTTTTTTTTCACTGCTGCTTTCCTCTCCACTCTTCGATTGTTGACAAGGTTGTTCTTTCCCCTCACTCGGAGCACGTGTGAGACAGAGATGGAGCATGTCTTTGAATGCCTCTACACTTTTTTGAAGCATTAGGTCTTTTTCCCCTCTTTTTTTTTTTTTTTATGTTTCCTTTCTGTTTTCCTCTCAGTATTAAATGATGCATGGGGAGATTTTGTTTCTCTTTTTCCTTTCTAATTTTCTAAATCTTGGAAATTGCAGGTCTGTTTAGAGGTATTAGAAGATTTTCCTGGCACTTGGTAGTTCCATGATCACGTGCCACCAATGACTCTAATATCTGAACTATGTGACCAGAAGGAGTCTTATCAGATTTGCATATTACATAAGTGGATTTGGTAAGATATAAAAACCTGCCAAAGCTGGGATATTTCCCAGTGTCGACAACTCACTTCGCACTAACCACATTTCCACAGTAAGCCTGCACCCCGTGAAGACTTGGACTGAAATCCTACCCTGCTTCCTCACTCTATTCTGCCTGACTGCAGTTAAGGGCTAAAGTTAAGTGGTGTAGCCAGGTCTTTAAAAAGTAACCCACTTTTGTCATGAATAGGGCAGCACTGAATGTGTACTCGGTGAATGGGTGGTGTGGTTGCCTCTGTGGCAAATGCAGTCGACCTCTTCATAAAGCTTGGCCTTTTTTAGAGGTTGATTGTCTGGTATCTGCTGCACTCCCACTTACTTACATTACATCTCTCACGTGTCCGAATATGGAAATAGATGGTAAATCGATTGGAACTATGGTCTAGTTGATCGTTTTTATTAGGGATTTAGATTTATTTTTAAAAAGGCACATTATCTCCCGAATCCAGCTGCTTTGAACTTAATGTCATCTAATTACATTCACTAAATCGTCAAAGTCGTACCACAATTAATATAATTAACAGCATGACAACGTTGTGTTGTGTCCTCCTCTGTGTAAATACTTTTTCAAGTCTTCAGGGTTCCATAGATGTGATGGAAATGAAAACAAGGACTTAATTTGTCAGGTTCCATTGCTCCTGGAACTTTTTGTTCGAAGAGCACTGTTGTTCAGTCGCTGAGGTGCTTTGGTTCAAAATGAACTTGGACTGATTCCCTATGAACTGCGCCTAATTTCCTTCCTGTGTCTGACTGAATGCCTGCGTGTCTGTGAGGTTGCCATGCATGGAAGCTCCAGCACCCAGCTAGTCTCAGCCCCCGAACCCCCCACCCCCCTCCGGCTACAGCAGTCCTAGTGATGAGGCAGCGTGTGCAAAACCAAACACCAGCCCGCATACTGTCACAGGAGATTGATTAAGAGATGGCTCCGAGATTAGCGGGAGACGAATGAAGAACAGGTTCACCAGCATGGCCATCACCACTTGTCAGTCACAACTCGGCTTTCTTCATCTCCGTTTTGCTCCCCCCGTTAGGGTTAGGGAGGCGTGGAGAGGGGAAAAGGAAGCCTTTTTGTTTATAGAAGAACAATGCTGCGCATGAGAGTGCACGGTCCTGGGTCTGGAGTCAAAAAAGGGCAGACAGACAGACAAACAGGCAGACAGGCAGAGGAAAGGTTGGGGGGCTGGAAGACAGGGGGGGAGGAGGAGGAGGTGCTGTTCCCTGAAGATGTTTCAGACTGTCTGGCTAGTCGGGTCAGTGCACTGGACTGGAGGAACCAGGTGGACAGGAAGGGAGGTTCACAATGGGGTCAGCCTGAGCCAGTGGGCCTGAAGAGATGTGTTTAGGTTCACACACAGTTACTATTCCACGCAAGGAGAAGATCGGCTGATGTTTTGAAATTCCTCCCCCTCTCCCTCTTGTCAGGCTGTGCGTTTCCAGACAGTTTTGGGATGGTAGCGGTGGAATATTACCAGGCGGTTGTCTCTGTTCCCACACCCCCACGTCCTCTAACTCATAGGCTCCAGTGTAATGGTTGACCGCAGAGTAACAGACAACAGGCTGCAGTGTGAACCCTCTTTTCCCCATGGTGCTCTTTTCTCTTTTCCCATGCTTCGTCGTGTGTGAACGACGCTGTGGAAGTGTTCATGTATGTTGCTCCACTACACAGTTCCATCTTGTCTGGACCAGCGATTGCTGCCATGGCGACAACCCTTACCCTCCCTCCCCCTGGACATCACGTGACCCTCTCCCTCCCCAGGTGTTTGGCTTGCGTCTGGCGGACTTCATTGATTCGCCTGCACAGTAGGGCTCTTTGTGCGCCAGCCTGTGAGAAACTGGGCCCATCCTCTCCCCACAGGTGGAACTCCAACTTCACCCCAAGGTCTCAGTCTCTGCCTGCAATGAGCTGCTGTTGCCACTCAGTGGAATTGATTTTTATTAAGAGACAGGCTGGCAAAGGAAGGGGCTAAAAAAAAATAAAAAATCTGAGCTGATAATCAGCCGTACGTGGTGTTTGTTTAGCTTCATGTCCTCAGGGGAAGCAGCCCTGTTTGGGCCGTAATGTGGAAAGCCATTATGTGACTAATAAGCTGCAGTGAGCCGAGAACATACACACAACACCCGAGCCTGAGTCACTGACAATTTTGTTAAAGTAATTTGTTTTTTCCACTGGTAGTGTGTGTGAGGCTGTAGGTGGCCGTTAGATGATGCTGCATTTTTTTTTAAGCATGTTTTTTGAAGTGTTTAAACCTCTTCTGTGGATGAGCCTCAATATTCTGTCCCCTTCTCCTGTGGTCTGTTTAAACTAACAGTACTCAGTAAAAGACGAGTAGGATGTCAGCCTAAAAGGTTTTGGTCATTTTTCAGATGGCGGGAACAGTATGTGATCCCTGCTTCTGCTCAAAAGTGTAGTGTGGTTGAGACAATGATGGAAATATTAACTTATCGTTCAGTCATAAATTCAGATGTGGATGTTCTGTATGCCGACTTGTCATCCCTTTCAAAAGTCAGTGCTGGTCTAAATGATGGCTGTAAGTGGAAAAGACCTCTGATGTTGCTTTCTTTTGTTTATTGTCTTTCAAAATGTCTAATAGCCTTCTCTTGCTGCAGTCCCTGGCTGTGTGAGGCAGTGCGACCGGAATGAGAAACACAGGCGACACAGAGAAACCCTTCTCTCGGCTCTGCCTCCATACTTGCCGTCGCTATGACGACAAAGGATTTTAGATGGTCTGAGATGCGAAGGGGGTTATGCGATGCTTTTCCGGAGTGTGTCGGCGTGATTTTTGTGACCGAGAAGGAAAAACTTGGAGACCATGAACAAGTTTGACGATACAGTTGGCTCCTCATTTACTACAATATATTCTACAGATATGCGACTGATGTAACAAACAATATCCTTTGCTGTGTATCTAAAAAAAAATTTTTTAACTGTTTAAAAGTTTTTCATGTTTGGTGTTTCTCTAGATTTTGGTGCAAAGTACAAATGATATATCATTAAAATGAAAACATACACTAAGCAAATCAAAATTTGACTGAATTAGAGCTGCTTGTTTTTTTCCTAAACAAGGGCATAAGCAGTTGAGTCAGTATTGAAAACTATTTTAGCTAGAGAAGGATGTCATTGTTAAGATGCTGAGTGAATATAAGGACTTGGTTGTCATGACACTTTAGTTTGCCAGGCCAAAACCAAAATATGTAGGGGGAAACTGCTTTTTATATTCATGCCAAGGATAAGAACATGACTATCAAAAGTCCATCAGATTTAGTTGATGTAGCTGCAAATTATCGCATTTTGTACCGTGAAACATTCTCCCATAAAGTTTTTCCAAAAGTGGTTTTATGTTATAGATAACATCCCTTCCATCTACACCATACGTTTAAGGAACAATGAAGAAGTGCGTCCCGTGAAGTTTAATCACTCAGACATTTCTTAGATATGCAGCTCTTATTCAAGCTGAATTTTTGTCCCGACTAACCCCTCAGCCCGTATTAATGCTAGCAACATTATTTGCTTGAGCTGAGAATGGTCCCTCCCTTAAATCAGCGTTCTGTAAAGTGCAGCCATGGAACAGAAATGATGTGATCCGAGCTGGCGTCTGATATGAGCCTTTAATGTTTCTAATTTTCCCATCGTTTGTTTAATCTTGGAACCGTGCGTGTGTGTGCGTGTCCTTCACATTTTGATGTCGACTGTGTGTGTGTGCTGACGTATGTGTCTGTCCTCTATTTTCATGTAGAAGGGGGGAGAGAGAGAAAGCACATTATTATATTTGTCGTCCTGCGAGCATGAGAAAGCCCGCCCAGGGTGACCAATAAAACAACAGATTTACGATGCTGCCCTGTAGGTGCAAGCTCGCCCACTTCCTTTTCTTGGAGAAGGCTTCTGTCATCAGGACTGCGTTTCCCATAATGGCACACATTTTTTGGGGGACATTTCTGTGTGCTGGCAGGTAAAGAGTCACCACCATTTCTATTGATGTCTTTAAATAAAGCCTTTGATTCGGGAAAGAAAATGTAATGGCCTTTTTATGTTGGGTCATTTAGCTGCTGATGAAATATCTCTGCAAGGGGTTCAACATTACTAAGCCTCTACACTGAAATTTGTAGGCCCTGCTAAACCCATTCCTGAGCTTAAATAAAGTATTTTGGTGCCACTGAGTTTAATTTTTTCATCATCGGATCAAAAACGTTAAGCTCCTTCTTTCATTGTTTCCCTCCTTACACTCTCCTGCCTGCTTGCCCTACATTCAGATTCTCCCCCCCGCTACTCCTCTTTCTGTTTATTTATTTGATTTCTTCTCCGAAGAGGCTTTGTAAATTCAGAGCATCAGTTAAAATGAAGAACAACGTTATTAGAGAGACTTTTTACATGCCGGAAGTGTGTTTAGAAATTCAGATTTATGCACACAAAGGGCGAAGAAGGTTGTCAGAGAGAGGGAAGCAGAAACCCCAGAGATGCTCCATCAAACATAAATGAGGCCAATCTTTCCACAGAGGGTGACACGGCAGCTCCAACCAAGGGTCCCGAAAACCCAGCCCCCACCCTTCATGTCTCAGATCTGAGAGTGATGCAAGTCCTCTGAGACAGCAGTATGAGTGACAGAAAGATGGAGAGACTTTGCTGATCTCCATTAAACCCTTAGTCCGACCGAAGGACTCTTTTCTGCTCTATTTTTCACCCTCTGGAATGTGAGGACTGGGTAGGTCCACATATCCTCCTACAAGTGGAAACTCGGGAGTAGTTTGAGTAGACAGGTGCTTACAGATATGACACGCTGTTATTTGTCTTCGAAATACTAGGTTGACTAAATATCTATGGACTGGAGAGAAAACTGAAGAGAAAGCCACTACTAAATGGAGACAAACCACTAAAGTGTGTTTTAATTATGTCAATGTTATTTATATATCCCCAAATCATAAATAACATTACATTTACAGTCTATTCAGTGTCTGTCCTTAGAGCTTCGATACCTGTAAGGTAAAAAATAGGCCAAACCTCAGGAAGAGCCACAGAGGAATCCCTCTCCCAGGACAGAAATGTCACATGTACAGAACGGACGAACAGAGTCAGAGAATACGCAGAATACAATGACGAAGTATCTGATTCAACTAAATTCGAGAAGATCTTAAAATATATTAACGCTAGAAATTTGGATACAAGGTTGTAGCTTCATGTGTGAACTAGCTATGATGTTGCAAAGTTTCTGTCCTTTTACCTCATTAATAATCCAGTGGTCATTGATTGATCAGTTACGTTGTATGGTTGTATCACACATCAAGCCATAAATTGAGAAAACGTCAAAAACAGTGTCTGAGCGTGCATGTCCGACGTCATCGTGAATCTAAATCAATGTAGTTTGTCACAGGAAGTTCCACTGATTGAAATTATAGAGAAAAGTTTCCTCTAAGTCGGCCTGCAACTTTCGCAATCTTGGCAATTTTCCCAGCAGTCCAAAACTCAAGGACCCTTCACTCACCGTCACAAACCACAGAAAAGCAGCAAATCCTTACATTTAAAAAGATGGACCCAGCGAGTGTTGGACTTTTTTGCTTGAAAAATGATAATTCAATTTTGAAAATATTTGTCTACTAATTATTGATTGAAAAATCAATTAACTTATCTTCAATTTTAAGTCAGGAGCCACTCTTTCAGAAGTGCTTGTTGATTGGTCACATGAATCTAGAACATACGCACACATACACCCCACCACCACCACCACCACCACCATTCTAGTAACTTTCCAAGTAATAACACTTATGATTTCTGATGTGTTTGGACAACACGTCTTATGAGCTAGTTTTAATGGAGCATGTACTCTTATCCTCGCCGATCTTTCTAACTGTTCTGCAACAGTTAATAAGGACTGAGTTGTGCATGTCCTGGCGAGGTGAGACGCCGAATCTTGAAACTCCTTTGTATTGTGCAATCTTACCGAAACTCCTCCACCATGTCCAAAATAAGCTTCTGCTAAACTTACAAAAAAGTTGTCTTGTGTCCTTACAGTTAAAGGATGTTGTGTCTTCCCCGAGCAAACTGATCTTTTTGACAGTTCTTTGTGCTGCGGCATGCTTGATAAACAAAACATGTCTCCCTCTCAGAGTGGTAAAAGCCTGCAGAGACAGTGGTGTAGAGCCTTACCAACCAGACTTTTGATTTCTCTGTTCGTGACAAGTGACATATAATCATACTTGCTCTCAAAGTAACCTGGTTGCACAATAAAAAATAAAGTTTTTCTCTTGAATGTGTGAGGATTGCATTCTGACGGTTGGATTCCTCTGCGTCCTGGTTGCTGTCCTCACGCTCTCCTTCTCGCCTCAGACTCCTAATTGGCTTCCCCGCCGCCATTGTCTCCCTGCATGGGCCATTCCAGCGGTTTTCTGTTTTCAGCTGTAATCTGGCCCCTTGTATGTTTTCATAAAGAACCTATATAGGTATAATTGTAGTGTTGGCTTCCTGCTGTGTGGCTGGCTGGCTGAGGAACAGTCATGTACTTACAGTAGGGTCCGCAGGTTTGTCTCGGCTGGGTTTTGGTGTTAGGCAGAGCTGGCCACTGTGAGGGCTCTTTAATGTCCTGCTTTACCCTGCAGTTGGTCTCCTTTTGTCTTTGCTGTCATTTCTTTGTTCTGTTGGATTTTGAATGCAGCGGTAGTCGCCACTGCCGCAACTTGCTTTTAGCGTCATATTTCCCAGTGGTTCACTGTTCTTTCTCTCCACCTCATGCGGATTTATTGCGTTGTGACTACTAGACTTGGGGAACTCAGTGCTTGATGGTTTTTCCCCTATGGATACACCATCAAATCACCGTTGGGCTCTTTCTCACATAAAATACATGTTGTCTGCGCCATTTTATATAGACGCAAAACAAACTGTCACCTGTTGCCTCCTCTCAGCCCCGATCACCTCTCCTCAAAGCGTGCACATGCGCACACAAGCACACTTACTCCTCTGTGCCTGTTAATAATTAATTAGATGACTGGAGCTGGAGCGGAGTGCGAGTTGTCTCCCGGGCCACGTGTATGTATGTGTGGGTGCACGCTCATTTTCGTCTGTATATTCAGGAAGAGCGCGACCGAAAGTGATGCATACCAGATGTTTTAGAAATGAGGTGGGTTTCACTGGAACGTAACACATTCCCAGGGATGTTTGCTGAAAGACATTCTTCCGCATCTATCGAGCATGTTCCCCCCCCCCCGCT
>OMLP01028555.1:0-17230 GCA_900302685.1 Spondyliosoma cantharus | reverse complement strand
GGTTATTTTATTTTTTAAAGCTGCAATGTGTAAGAATCGTCCATCTGCATACTACTGACTTCATACTCAAAATAAACAAGGGGCTGCATATCGTCAGAGTACCTGCTAAATGCGGCTGCCGTTAGCTAGTTAGGTCAGTTAGCTGTGCAGCTAGCGATCGAACTGGGAGCGCAGAGCACTCGCACATAAGCTTTGGACCATGATGGGCCAGGGCTAGCTAGTGAGCATACTAACTGTACACGGCACACATACAACACTTTTATTTTTTTTTTACATTATAAATGCTGAAACACAAATGCTAATATGCATAATTTGCTAGGAGCAGATATCATTTGGCTTTATATATGTTCAATATGAACATTAAGGCTTCGGCATTGAACGATTTGTTGAAATGGTCAATATCCTGTTCATATTTCCGTGTCAAGTTCATGAAAACATAATCCAGAGAGCATTATCTTTCACACCAAACCTATTTCCTGTTGAAAATTAGACCAGGAGGAAAAAATTGTTATGTCGAGGGGTAATTAATTAAAACTAGACAGTGTGGGTATACCGGCTACCCACAGGCAGACACATACACTGAGCGCCTTCAGTGGCAACGCCATCAATCATCAGAGTAACAAAAGGAACTCAAACAGCAAACATAACACAGATAATTTAAAATCAGACCATTGTTGATCTGAGCCATTCAAGTCGGTTAATTGGCTTATAAAATTCAATGTATTCGTTCAAATTGTGTGAGAGGTAATCCTTTAATTGAACTGCAAACTTAAAGCCCAAATCACTGATTGAACATTTTTCACCAATCTGATAATATAATCCACCACGTTTAATATCCTGATAAGAAAAAAATCAAAGACAACAAATTAAACCCTCACTCGTAGCTAAGCCCCTGAAAGCAACCTTTCATTTCTTTTCAGCTCCGTCGTCTAAAGAAAAAAAAAAAAAAAAACAGCACTCCCGGTCATAATAGACCGTTATCGAAATGGTTCATCTTTGATAGCATGAATGTACTCTACGGGCAGCATCAGGGTCAAGCTGCACCGTAATGGTAAATCAATACCTCGCAACTCCCACCCACTTGAGTTGCGCTCTCTCCCTCTGTGCTTTTTGTCTTTCTTAGACAAACAAGTGATCTTTCAAATTCCAAAAGGTGGCCACTGAGGAGGACAAAGTCCAAAACGGCTTCATTGTTCCCCCCGGTAAACACTGATGAGCTTTAAGAGCTCACGCACGGCAGCAGACAACAACGTGATCGATTGATACGGCACGCGCGGTAATGGTTGGTCTCTGACGTAATGGCGGTTCCGAATGAATCCGTTTGTTGCTGGCCAATAAATCTGATCAGTAAGACTTCTGATATTACAGAGAGGATGAAAAGGAAATACACTCTGTGCAACCTCTGATTTAAAATGTAGAATTAAAATACAGAGGATGCAGGATTGATTGGTGTACAGACACAACGGTATTATCTTTAGAACAGATGGGTAAATAAATAAGTGATAATGTGGCAAGAACAATGCATCGAGAGTTGCACTTTGCACGAATGTTATCTTCGGCAGCCACAATTTGAAGCTGACACTCAAACTTGTTAAAACAATTAGCGCATCCAGTTCCTTCTGATGCTAATGGCATGACTGGATGACAAAGACACGGACAGAGAGGAGCTAATGACCATCGCCGTTCAAACGATCCACGCCTCTCGGGTCGCGAGTTCTCGGCGTAGCCAGACCGCTAATACAGGCAATTATCTGTTTCTCCCAAGGACAAACTGTGCTGGAATCAATCGAGTGTTTTCTGAAAGTTAGCGTGTTTTTTTTTTTTGTTGGTTCGGAAAAAGAAAAAAGAAGGCAGTGGGATGTGATTAGCTCAGATCTCAGGTGATTGATTGCACAGTCCGCGCTCGGGAGCGGGAACTTTATAGCAGCTGCCAGTAGTGTTCACTGATGTTTGATGAACTTTAACCGACTCCTCCAGCTCTGTCGCAGGCGAACAGGTTTTAAATAGTGCACAGTAATCGCTTGTATAACACTGCTCCTTCATGGCGCCGATTGATCTTGCATTAGCACTGCAGACAGTTCTTTCGTATTTTTTGTTTTGGGGGTGGGTGCTGCATAATACTTCTGGCAGACTAATTTCCTTGCTGAATTGTTGTTTGCTGTGAACATAAATGAAGAGCAAATTAAAGCTATAGACAGTACGCCTCACAGATAATGACTGATTTCTACCAAAAGAGGACGCGGGGAGACGTTTCTGCAACCTTTATCATATCCACTGGTGAATGAAAGACTCCAATGTACAAGCTGTTGATCAAAGTACAAAAAGCCCTGAGGAGTACAAACAGTATCTCCAGTAAATGAGCTCCTTGAATCAGCACTGACTCACTGCGAGTTCTTCTTCCTTGCTAAGTAAAGTGTACTTTGGAGGAATTAGATCAACAATCTGTGCCGACGTTTGAACGACTTTAAAGCAAAACTATGTTTAATTCCGGAGAGATATAGTTGATTGTTCTAGTCTCATCCCCAGATCGTCAAACACCGCTTCGGGTTAATGGTTCTGAGGAGTGTGATGCCAAAGACCGAATTTGGTAGTTGACTTTGTAAGGTATTAAACAATCTGGACATGGGAGTGGTGTACCCCGCCACTCGGCTAGGATCGAACGCAACCCTGCAAATAAAAACTGGTTACAGATGATGGATGGATGGATGGAAAGAGGTAATCAACAATCTTTCTTGAGAAAATGACATGGTGTTGCATTTAATCTGGAAAAAAGGATGCATTGGAACTGGCCACCTGTTGAAGGTTCCCCCATACATTATCACCAGAGTAACCGCGAAGTGCTTCTTACTCTAGAGCTCAAAAGTGAGGTTCGGGAAGTGAAAGTCCACATTTTTATTTGCAATCTCACGTAGAAGTACTACACTGCCAACAATCCTAAAGTGTAACAGGGTCAGCTCATTGGTGGAGCTCCCTGTCACGAAAGTCAAGTCATCTTTTTGGGCAGCATCCATCTCAATTCATTCAAACAGCAGGTGGTCACTTTTGAGCTCTATACTCTATGTCGCTAGCTAGTTTGCTTAGTTAGCCATGAAGCTAATGACCTTCTTAACTGACTGGAGTCTGCCTGGCCCACCATCTCATATTACGTTGGGAGAAGATTCCCTCTGGAGGCACATTGCGGTATAACAAGACAGGAAAGGGCGAGCACGTGGACTTTACATTAAAACCTGGACACATTGTTGGAGATGGAGCCACTTTAAAAGTTCAATTTGAAGAAAGGTTGGTTGTTGAGTCTCATTTCCAACTCGTAAAATACTTGGATTGGTACATCAAGCTGGTCATCCACCTGGTGTCAGTTCTTGATGAGTTGGGAATTTAACTATTGTACAAATTGCACCTTTTATGGGACATTACAACTAACCAGTACATTTGCATTTAGGGCATTTAGCAGACGCTTTTATCCAAAGCGACTTACAGTGATTCATACATATATTGATACACTGATGGTGGTGGCCGCCGTGCAAGGTGCCGACCAGCACATCACGAGCAGTTTGGGGTTTAGTATCTTGCCCAAGGACACTTCAACATGCAGACCAGGGGAATTGAACCGGCGACCTTCCGATAACAAGACACGGGCTCTACCCCCCGGTAGTAGTGGAGCCAGTACCACATGACTGACTACACCTTGCCTTGAAAAGTTGAGTAAATAACTTAAAACGACTTTGAATTTACTTTGCCATCACCGTCAGAATGAATCCCTTAAAATATTTACTGAGTGTATCCATTAAGCCAGATGGAGACGGTAGTTAAAAAACATCAAGTAGTCTCGTCCATTAAAGAGCTGTCTAATTAGGCTTTACTCCGTGCTTCGTCTAGTGTTGCACATCAGTGCCACAAGCTGGTTCTTACAACACATATCCGTCCGTCCCTTTCAAAGAGAACCTTCGTGTGGTCATCACCGAGGCTAAGGACCATTTATTACATTTCAAGAAGACGTGTTAATCTACTGGAGAATCAATTTCACCTTTTCAGTAATGACTCATGAGATAGTCAAGAAGGCTTGACTAATTTCCACCGGATAATAGATTTTATCCATTTTATCCCCTCATTTTGGTGGTCTTCTCTTACAGACGGAAGAAGGCAGGAACCAGTTAATTAATCAATCAATCAGTCGATGATTTGATTGAAATCCCTTTTGTTGCCGCGTTCGAATTTCACGCTGTTTTCCATTCACCTCCCTGCTTCTTATTGGGGGGATGAGGCGGGGGGGAATGTTTTGATGCTCGAACGAGGTACAATAAACGACAATGTCTGACAGCCGTTCATTTCGGAAACATCCATTTTGTGTCACAATTTGCATATTTAATTTCAACATCCAGCAGAACAAACAGGATGCAACAGCCATTAGCGCTAATGAAGGAAAGACAGACGACATCTATGATGGTTATCACTGTGTCTGCCTGCCTCTTCCAACCTCTCCCCATCTCTCATCACTCAGCCTGCCTCGGCAGACCTTTTTTTTTCTCTTCACTCTCTTTTATCCGTCAGTCTTTCTAGTGTCCACATGATGAATAACTACATTTTATCCATTAACCAGTTGCGGGCTGAGGCACCGACATAATCCGCGAAAGAGTAATTTGGGGCCTCGAAAAATAGAAAAGAAACTCTCTCTTTTCAACAATCCCCCCCTTTCTTGCTCACTATGTTCTCATTAATTCTCCCAAAGAGGCCTGTCAGCTGGGATAGTACATTATCCATTCATCAAGGCGTCATACTCAGGCAGCACCACATATTGGCTAAAAGAAAAAGGTCAAACAACAAAATTTTGTGTTTGCAACCTAAAGTGTGCCATTCAGCATTTTAATTAACAAGCCCGGTCCAATGAAAAATGAATGAACAGGGAGTAGTACCAAAAGAAAAAGAAAAAAAAAGCTTTGTATAGCCTAGAGGAGTACAGTGCAGGGACATAATGATAATGTACTAAGTCCCTGAGCACATTGGGAATAGCTTGCAAGGGATACCAAGCAGGAGCAGATGAATGGCATTGCAAATGAATAGATAAGCAGATAAATGACTTTTATTTCATTTAATCCCTCCCCCCCAAAAAAAAACAAAAAAAAAACTCAATTATGAGTTGTTGTTTTTTTTCCACTGAGATTGCCTCAGAAGCAAATAACACTGACGGGAATGTTATTCATGCACGAACGCAACGCATAGTGATGCCACGTGAATGTGTGATGAATCGGGCTGAAAAAGAGTTCAGCACCTCGGACAGCGCTGCACATGACGAAATGCAGAAGCCAATACGAACCAACAATGAGAAACTGACCTGCTGTTTTTTCCTTCATTTTCACCTTTTGAAATGTAATCTACCTTAACATGGGTTTATTTCACCGTCACAATGTTTCCGGCTCCGGTAAAATGTATTACATTACAAGTTTTTTTGAGTTTTTTTCACATTTCAGTATGCCAAAGGGGCGACATCTAGATTTGTAAACAA
Organism: Spondyliosoma cantharus; assembly: GCA_900302685.1. Taxonomy (NCBI): domain Eukaryota; kingdom Metazoa; phylum Chordata; class Actinopteri; order Spariformes; family Sparidae; genus Spondyliosoma; species Spondyliosoma cantharus. The sequence continues at coordinate 11,730 of OMLP01028555.1, read as the reverse complement.
ATACAAAACAAATGTCGAGTCAGTACGAATTGATTAAATAACTTTTAAATCGATTCACATTGACTCAAGTGAAGCAGATTTATACAGAAATGTTACGTTTTTATTTGATTGACAAATCTTTCAACACTTTGTATGTGCATGACACAACAATGTTAACATAACACAACAAACCAACATTGGAGACCTGGTAACACTTTATAATGACCCTCATTAAGAGGTACATTTATATAGAATTGAACTTTCGTTAATAGTTATTTCGCCATAAACACGTAATGAAATGCCTTATAAACTATTGGTAAGCATTGCAAAGGGTTGTAGCTTTATAATGTCCATCCAAATAAATGTCATGGATGAACTTCACAGTATTAATCAACCATTTATTTTCCTTACCCCAACTGTTTTTTTTTTTTATGCCTAAACCTAACCAATTGAAAATTAAACATTATAAACTGCAACACAAAGGAATTTAAAGTTTCAACATATCCATGGTTTGCAGAAAATGTACATCGCCAACATTTTGCCGATCAGGCTGGCATGAACTCATTCACTGTTCCAAATTCAAAATCATCTCACATTTATGTCTGACAGAGTCCCATCACATCTCACTGGCCTAAACTGGTGTAAGGGTAAGACTTTCACATATTTACAGACCGCCTCAAATGCCAGATGCATAGTCAGTATCAATTTGTGATACCCATCATTAATACATAGTATTCAATTTATGTTATTTCACTCTTAACGAACAATGAAATCCTTAATAAACAATGTATTCGTATTTGTTGATGAACTGATGTTTATAATACTTTCTTTATATATATATATATATATATATATTTTTTTTTTGGCCTTTTATTGATAGAACAGCTGAAGACGTGACAGGAAACGGGTTGAGAGAGAGAGGGGAAGTGACACGTAGCAAAGGGCCCCAGGCCGGGACTCGAACCCGGGGCCGCTGCAGCGAGGACAAAGCTGTACAGTACATGGGACACCCGCTCTGCCCACTGAGCATTTTATAGTTGCGACAGATGTCTATCAACCGTAACAATTACTTAATATATGGTTTAGACAGTGACATTGTGTAAATTTGGATTAACTATGAATTTCCGATTGATTGACATTCATTTCTCCATGTCCACGGAAAGGCATGAATGCGGACGTAATGGCATATCGCTCGATGAAAACATGCTATTTTACACAGTGAGATGTTGGCAAATGCACTAATTGTACGTGAGCACATGGGGAAAGCCTCTGCCAACAAACACATGCGCTAACCGGTGCATTTGAATGTCACCCGAAGCAGCAGGGAAGGGCCTCTTTTTTTAATCATGCCTCTCATTACAGCTAAGACATAAGCCATGCTATACGGAGGCAGAGGAGACAAAGGAACACCTTTCGACAACGTTAGTCCTCATTGTGCAGCGGGTGGAAGTGTTGTCCGTGATGGTGCATAGTGACCCCAGTGACACTTGGAACCGTACTGCAGAATATAACTTGTGCAAAGACCAGGTGTTATTGCGAAGGTCCATTTTGTTCTCTTTGCCTATTTTTTCCCTTTTTTTCCGGTCAGTGCTGGAGTCTATCCCGGCATGCACCTGCATCACAGGGCTCACACAGTCAGTTATTCCCATGTGTCCAACATACCTGATATGTCTTTACAATGTCGGTCGGTAGCGCTACGCCCACAGGGAGAGGCTGCAACCTCCACAGACAAGACTGGGAAATGGACCTCGAGTATTCTTATAGGAAGGGTGAAGAGAGCTATACTTCATATAAAGAACCACAAGGAACACGGCATGGCATTTAATACCATTTACAAAGGACAATGTAGATGATGGCTAATATGTTGCTAGTGCAATTTAGGTGCATTTGTGTCAAAAACTGTTTTGAAGTAATAGATCGGCAACACATTGTCGATGCAAAGCCTCTCAGGTTTGGCTAAAGTGACAGCAGTTGAAAGTATTTAAAGGTCAGTGTTCTATAACCTTTTGGCATCAGTATTACAGGTTTGTATGCTTTGTTTCCCAAGAAAACATCCCTGGGTCGTATGTGGGAGGGATAGTCTGCTGAAAACATTCTTGAGCAAACTTCTGAAGACCCACTTGGTCCTGTGGAAGAATAAACTGTTTGCTAAACAAAGATAACTTTGTTCAGTCCGGAGAGAAATGTCAGTAACGGAGAAACGGGTTTGTGACTGATTGCGATACCATATGCTGTCGCGGCGGTGACACCCAGACAGAAAGGCACTCGCGGTTGACAAACGATCTGACGAGCGTTTCACTTCAAAAGGCGAAAGTGACAAGAATCAAGATCAGGCTCGAGTCGCAACAACAGCTCAGATTTACTGTCCACTTACAGGCTGTAAATCTGAAGAGATGCTCTGATGTCTGATGGAATGCAATGACAGTTGGAGGCCCTCAGGAGTGGCCGGGTTTTCTGTTTGCGGAGATGGCAGTGAGTGTCCCAGAGTTTCAAAATACATTTGAATAATTAACTCATTATTATTTAATTCAATTCATACAATTGTTTGTTCACAGCCACATCTGCTCCATAATGCTTGTTAAACTGAGGTGGAAGAAATATTTATACCCGTTATTTGAATAAAACTACCATTATAGAATCCATTGCAAGTAAAAGATTTGCTGGTGCAATCTTTAATAATAGGGAGCCGTTGTCGTCACAATTAAAAATGAAAGTACACAGCACTTGGGTTATCTAGCATGTTATAGCAAAGTATAGCACTTGTTGTTATAGAGAAAGATCAGGGAGGCCGGTGCTTTGTCATGCCTACATGCTGTGTGCCGTTAACTAGCAACGTAGGGCCACTTACCCATGTTTGCTAACTGAGAAATAAAATGTTGTTTTTTTTTACTAACCTTGGATAACAAAGCTGTGTACCGCTGCATAAAGTTGGACCACATAATACATAATACACCACACATGTTTTGTCTTCATCAAGGCTGGAATATTAACCATGAATTGAATGAATACAAAAACATCTGACGCTGACGTCAGACAGTTCGGAGACAGTCTTCACAAAGACTTCCATGGAGACAGGTATAAGTGATGACAAACCAGTGCCACTGAATAATGGAGTATTGAAAAGTATTGACGCCAAACCTTCCAGAAACCATGCGATTATGTTGGATATTTTTTTTTTTATTAATGATTATTATTTTTTATTTTTTTTTAATTGACTTGTTTTAATCTCTCTCTCTCTCTCTTTTATTTGTTTTGTTTTTCCTTTTCTATTTTTTTTTTTTTTCCACATAAAAATGGGTGGGGAGGGATAATGGGTAACTACAGTTCAGTCATAGAAGCCGTTCTGGCTTAGGCTAAGCTGGTTGTTGTTTCAACATACACTGTGTAAGACAAACTTCCTACTACCTTTCAACAAGATTACCCGGATACACTGTTTGTGTCAAGTATTACTAAAAAAAAGAAGAAATGATGAATTAATTCATAAACATTTTGTGGGGCGCTTGTTTAGTTCCCAGTCCAGCCCTGCCTCTGTTTCTGATATATTATTAGATATGACACAATTGATTGTGAATAAAGATGCATCATGGATCTTGGTCAAAAGCCAAAAATGTCAAGATCCACTAGTTTAAACTTTTATGTGTTTCACAGGTTGACCATAGATTTTACACATTCAAATCTTAATCCCGAGTACCAGTAAGCGTAGTTGTCAACATAGTATAGTTTGAAAAAAAATAAAATAATAATAATTCACTCTCAAGTTCAGAGCAGTACAAGTAGAAAATAGCACTAATAACCCCAAACTCAGCACTTGAGTACATGTACTAAGTTACTTGCCGTCCCTGCTGTGGCAAGCTGAGATGTTTTCCCCTGACCGCACGCCGAACCCGGATGATTCATCCGCGACCCCTCTGAGATCCTGCAGCTTCACCTCTGCGACAGTGCGTGTCCTCATTTCCCCCAAAGAAGAACTCCTGAAGACAGATCCGAGGAACAAAAGCTAACACGAGTGAGGATAACACATTGAAGGCAGCAGTTTATTCCCCTTTGATCAATGAGAAAAAGCAATATCAAGGGTAACAAAGAGACGTAAAGACATTTTGACATCACTGTTGTCAGTTTTAGCTTTCTACACTCAGATTTTTCTGAAAGTAGGGCATAATGAGGAGCATATTCGTTACTTTGATTTAGCAAGTGTTTATGCTAATAGAGGTGAGGGAGCTCTGCTTGATTTAGATCATTGCTTGAGGGATCGGTGCAATCACATCCAGGCATAGGGTTAACTGGATATACTGTGGCCTTACCATGTATGGCAGGTGTTGTGGGACTACATAAAAAAAAAATGGAGCCTGCAGAGTTGAACTACATTTGGCTGCACTAGCTGTTAACCTTTAGTCAATGATATAATTTGGGTAAGTGGTGTGTCTTTTAATTGCTAGCGTTAATTTTAGAATAGCACTCAGTAATTGAAGCCATAAAAAATGTTCTCAGGTGGTGCTGGCTGGCCATAAAGTCGCAGCATGTATGCAGCAACTGGAGGGCAACAGTTTTTAGGACTGGAGCCAGCTACCAGCCAGTTGATTTCATCCGCAGCTGCAAATGTTTCATCTGCAGATATCAATCATCGGAGAAGTACTTGATCATTTGGGAATGAATGGTCCCGTTTTGATCTTCTGATGCAAAGAACAGACAGTGAAAGTGAACGCATGACCTTCACCTGGGCACTAGAGAGTCGACAAGCAAATGAGCAGAAGTAAAAGCCACGGATCTCACGCACACAAAAAAAGACCAGTGACTCCAAAGTGAGATTCACCACTGTTCCCATAACAACACGACATTTGCAGTGTACCAGCGACAAGCATGCCGGATTTCACCTTACACTACCGGTTTAGTCACAACAACTACTGTTGACTTTCACACTGCCATAACAGCTACTAAGGCTAGTAACAGTTGTCGCCGAGCAAGAAACGTATGGGTATGGGTTGTAATAAGCTGCTTTCACAATTGACCGGAATGTTTTTGTTTTTTTTTCTGATGAGGGTGGCCTGGTCCTTTTGAGACTGATGTGAAGAAGTGCCAGACATTATTATTTAAGTGTCACTAATGCTAAACATGCAGCTGCATAATGACATATACCATTCATTATCATTATGCCTTCGCATAGTGACATTATTAATAGGTCTGGAGTGTCCAAAAATGACCCCAACAGCAGATAAATATGACCCAGAGAGACACTTTTTTCTGGTCCTAGGGAAAAGTGGAAGCCCGACCAAGAATTGATGGGGAAAGTGACATTACTAATTATAGTTTCTTGTTTGTACAGTATTGTTTTATGTTTTCTTGTATTTGACCTCTGCAGATAATAAATATTGCGGATGCCATTACATTTACTCAAGCCAGCAAGGTAACTTTGTGCAATTTGAACTCTCATGTAGAAAAAAAACCCCAAAAAAAACCACAAAAAGCACACTTGTGTCAAAACGGTTATTGTTGTTGTTATTTCTATGAAAGTACTAGAATGGACAATAAATCTTATTAATGGTTTTCAGCCTCGGGAATAGAAGCTCAAGAGGAGTACTTCTGGTCAGCATTACACCATCTCTGTATTACCCCAGGCTATGAGATGATGAGATACAGAATAATTCATCCAACTGTTGAATTTTTAATTAAAAATTCTCACCCCATATGTTAAATGCCAAAATTCACTTGCAGCATTTCATTACACAAAAATTGGTCTTTAGTGCAGCGCTGGCCTACATGTGCAGAGTCCAGGGCTGTTTTGGTTGTTTGTTTTTCATCAGTACAGCCAGGTGCAGTTTCTGACCAAATATAATTTTATGTGACCATCACGGCTTATGAGTTAATTGAAAAGCCATACATCACACTGCATCACACATCAGGACAAAGCTGCCGCAGTCTACCCAACACTGTTCCTTGTATCTGAATGTTTTATGTTGCTGCTGCAGTGAAATGAAAGGCTCGAATTCTATACAACATAGATGGATAGCATTCCAGCCTTGGCATTGTGGCGCCTCCTTTACAAAAGCTGATTGTGTGTCTCAAAGGCAGACTCCTAGCGTTTAAGTTCAAGGTTCAAGAGACATTTATTGTTTTCCTTGATTTACACCCACGATCATACGCAAACAAACAAAACATCCAGTTACTGATGGACACCCAACAAACAGCAGGACAAAGTGGGCAGAGTACGGAGTCATAAACACTTGTTTGTCATAAGCTGGGCTTAACGTCTCCCACCCTTGTCTGGTCCGTTGGTCCATCAAAACTTCATCCAGACTAAAACACCAAATATTGGATGAATTGCCAGGAGATTTATCGCAGATATTCGTGGTCCCCAGAGGAGGAATCTTGACTGACTTTGGTGATCCCACGATTTTTCCTATTGCACCACTAGTCGATTGACATTTTTGGCTTTTCTGCAAAATATCTTGGCTAACAACCTGACAAATTGGCATGCAATTCTGTCCAGACAATCATGGTTCCCCCAGGATGAATCTACTGACTTTGGTGATCTCCTGTATTGTATCTGTAGCACCATCAGTAGGGGAACATGTTTGGCGTTTAGCAAGATGTCTTGGCAACAACTTAGTGAATTGTATTTTTTTCATGGGCAGTCATGGTTCCCAGAGGATGAATCCCAATTACTTTCATCACACCCTGACTTCCCTCGACTGCCACCAGCAAACCAAAGATCCAGTGCCTAGGCTTATGAGATAATGACATTCCCATTAGCCTCAGCTCTACTTTGTGTCAGTGTTAATTAGCAAATTAACACGTTGAGATGGCTAATATAGTACGCTAGCATGCTGGGCATCTTTACAACCTCAGAGACTCACTAGCAGGACTGTAGACTGTAGATATTAGACAACTGGTTTCACAGGCTGTCTCGTGAGCTAATCTAAAATCCACACAGTGCCCCCGTGATGCTGAAATGAGCATGCTGATAAGATGTGTACTGCTAATGAAGAGCCTGTCTCGGATTTTTAACTAGCAGCCTGTGACTGCGACACACACAATTCAATCAAACCCTCATGAGGCAATATTGTTATCCAGTCTGTAAATAAGGCAAGTAAGCAAACTGTACAGCACATGTCTTCAGATCACACACGCTAAATTAATAACCGTCTGGTGAGAGGTTTAGTATGTTGTAATATATTTGGCAGGACCAGTAATTATAAAACTAGGCCATATTGCAATGGGAGATAATTAACGTTAGCCCGTCCCTGGGAGGTTTTTGTGGAGTGGGGGGGGAGGCTTTGACACAGCCTATTCAATTATGTCCTTCCCTGTGGGTCCGGAAATCCAGAATATAGAATATCTAAATTAGGCACATGACAAATCTCTCACTGAGTCAGATGGAGCAGGTCACGGGCTGGCAAGGTGGCCAGCAAGTTGTGGGTGCAAATCGTGTTTTGCAGATAGGTGTAGGTAGATGCAGAGTTAATGAAAAAGTTGTCGACTTTTGAGATATGATAAGGTGAGAAATACACCCACCTGCCTTTTACACTTTAATGGGAGGCTTTTGTGCTCCAGTAGAAGAGTGGAATCTCTTATTCCTCGCTTCTTTTACAGTTAATAAACCTGCATTATCACTCAGATGTCCCTAATGATTTGCTAGGCTGGAAACCATTCATATTATGTCTTTCATATTATCAGGTTTCTATTACTGAGGACAAGGAATTATGTGAAAATTGGAAGAAAAGGGCACTCGCATACACCGGATCAATTAATGAGATGTTGGAAACCCTGAAAATTGCCTATTGATTTTTTTTTTTGGTGCCGCATGTGCGGAGCTAATTGAATTGGAAATTCCTACACTGTCATGATTATAAGTTTGCTCAATGAAATTTCAAATGGCCTCCCAAATGATGCTCATGAGTTGATGGGATTTAATTAGACGGCAATTATAGACAAGATGCTAGCTGTGGCACTTACACCTGAAAAGTTGGCGCTGTGAAAATTATGGCTGAAATTGGCTCTTAAATGGATGGAGCGCAAGGCGCGGCGTAGTGCGAGGAAGCCGGTTACATAAAAAGTTCATGAGGACGGCGGGTGGACGGATTGTAAAGCCATTACATCCATCGGCCATTAGCTTTTTATTAAGGTGTGTTAAAAAAAAATGCATCACTTTTATTAACATGCAACATGAAAAAGTCCATTTAGATTTTCCTTCTACATCTCTATAACATATCAAACAACACGTGTCCATGGATATCTGTTGTCATAGTGTGTGAACCTCATGTCACAGATGTTTCATTGAATTTCTCTCTCCTTCATTAAGGAAGCGTTTAACAAGAGTGTCACACTTTTAGGCATCCTTGAGACTCTTACAGTGCAAGCTGCGAGGGATCGGCCTCCCTCTGCACTGTATCTAGCACATCATAGACAAAGAAATGGGTCACTTATATCAACACGGGAATTCAAGGCATTACATTTGACCCTCCATGCGTCGCCCTTTCAACACCTGCACATTGGATATCCGGCTAAATATAACAGCCATGTCACGGGAGAAGGGGCTGAGCGTGAGAGATATATTGCATTTGACGATTACAGGCAAAGAAAGAGCAAAACAGGTCAATGTATATTTGATTTAAAAGGCTTTGTTTGGTATTTACTTAATGGATGAATGGTTACGTGGCGAATGCAAATGGTGAATGCAATGCAATTGATGAATGCTTGGAAGGGGGTATCAGTAAAAATCATTTGTGTTTTCCACGTAATCCATGGATGGTCTACCGAGGGCTGTTGTCAAGACCAACCCCAATACCAAGACCAGGTGGTCAAGATCAAGTCGGTGGAAGGAACAAGGCAATTAAGGTCCTATTCAAGTAGAAGACTGAAATAGCCACTAAATGGCGCACGACTTCCAAATGAGGATGATGCTCAAGGGAAGGGTAGGGGGAGAACAATGGTGATCAGTGACTGCTCGTTGATCACGCTGGCTTTCTAGTTCACGTATGTACCAGATGCACTGCTGCTCGGCGGACTGAACCTTCCGGCTGCTATAGTGTGGACACAGGAAGCTCGCTGACGCTCCATCGCCACTCGGTCTGTAAGTGTGATCCTTTTAAGGGAGAAAAAAATAAATGACACCTTATTCCATCGCAGGAAGTGAACAAATTATGAGATGGCTTCCCGTGAGAAAACGGAGCGACTTTTTCTAGAGAGCGAGGAAGAGTGGAAGCATGACTCCTTGTTGCACCCGATACCTCCAGAAATAGCTGTTTCCAGTGTGCAACTCTATAGACTTTTTCTTTCACCTTCTTGTCAACAGGAGATCGAATGCAGTGGAAAAATCCTAGAGGCTGCTGGGGTGCGAGGCGGTTGGTCCCATGAAGCACATGTCTACAATTCATCATAATGCACTCATCATTAGGTGACACTCAATGACCACGTGCAGTTATTTATTACCAGCTTGCAACGATTTCATGCACACACATTATTATCGCTTTGCTTAAAGCACCACAATGGTGCTATTATATATCTAGATTTAAATTGAATTCTTATACAATATGATCCTTAACACATTGTAAATACATTCATAATGTGCTATAATGCATTATAAACATGGGCTTCAGAATGAGTTACTATTGTTAAACAGCTTTATGAATATTAATGAGCACTTAAAGCTATTATTATATAGCGCTAAAGGCTCATTCTAATGCCTTCACAATGTGTTATATTGCATTTTCATCAGCATCATAATGATTAATTATGTTGTTATAAAGCTTGGAAAATATTCATGAGTGCTCATAACTATGATTATAAATTGCTAAAGGTGCATTAAAACACTGTCAGTATGTTCGCTGCACAAATTGTGACTTTTTTCTCTGCACTGTTGCGTGTCGTATCTCCGTTTGTGGCAGATGACAACAAATCCTCTTGTAACTACACCTTTTGTTTCGTATTTCTGAGCGGTTTCATTGTCACACGCGAAGGTAAAAAAGTCTTACACCGTCGTCTTTTAGACTAGACGGCCTTGTACCATGACAGCTTGTCACAGGCGACAGCGCTGACGACAGCGCCTGGAACTGTCCGAGCGGTGCTAAAACCTGCTTCCAGGAAACAAAGCAGAGCCTTTGTTAACCGCTACAGGTATTGCTAAAAGGTCTCGAGAATCGAATTTTACAGACAAAGCGTGCATCAGTGCATCTTTAAAAGCACTTCACTTTGTCCTTGAACATCCAGCAAAATAAATATCAGATAGGATGTAGACTAACGGAGAAATTGTCAAGTGCCTTTTTCATTTCATCCAGCATTGGTTGGATACAAAAGAAAAGTCCAGCATGTCACAGAGTGCTTTAAATCTATCTGCTTCTCTCGTTATGCTGAAAGTTTTTTTAGCAAATGAATGCAAAGTTATCTTAGCTCACAGTATCTGTTTGTCACACTTTTATCTGACTCCTAGAACTGCTGGTTCCAAACAGAAATGGTGTACCATGTCCCCGCAAAAATACTGCAGTGTCCTGGCTGATGCTGCAGCCACCTCCCCTATTGTTTTTTCGGGAACAATTTCGAGGCTCTTTTCAGATCTGACAATCTGAGCTCAACTCTTGTCCTCCGCTGGCTAATGATGTGGCAGCAGACGTCCATTTATAGCGAGCTGTTTAAAGATGCAGAAAGCGACACATCTCGGGAGATAAAGCTGAGCGATATTTTCCCATCGTCTCATCCTGCTGCTCTAAATTTGAACGGTTTCAAACAACCACTCTTAAAAGGTAGGGACGATGCCTGACCATTAAACATATGGCCGCCAAGCTTTACTTGTATTCGGGGGGAGCAAACATAAAAAGCAGCCCAGAAGTGCCACTTGGGCAGTGAAGTTATTGCTATTGCATATTTTTGTGGAGCATGACTCTTTTATTTGGGCACTTCGTCTTGTTACCAAGACCATTATTTATGCCATTCCCCATCTTAAGTTAATCTCCCTAAAGGCGGAGATTTATACCTATGGAAGACATTATCCACGTGTGAATTAAGCAGAATGGAGAATGGTGTATTTCATCTGTTTGACACTAAGCACTTTGCACATTTCTCCGGCTCTGGAGGTAAAGCAGCCATATGTTAAAGAAACGGTTGCTTATATTCTGAGCGTCTTCTGAGCTCAGATGGGCCGAGCATCTATATGTCTATGCCTCCAGTGATGAGGTGCGAGTCGACCTCTGGGTAGAGCAATTTTATCCTCCGCTGACAATAAAAGGGAAGATGTACTGTGTCAACACTGTGGCGGCACCCTGGGTGATTTTCCACAGATAAAGGCCCATTTTCTGGTTCAGATCTGGTTCAGAACACGGTGATATGAAGCTCATTTCAGTGCAGAGCTCAGAGCGGCATTGTGTGATTCCACAGATCTGGTCGTCCATTCATCAGTAGCGGGGGCCGCTCGCAGTTTTTATCTCTTGACATCACCCAGACGGAGTGTCAATCCTCCAGCTGAACTCCCCTTTTAGATTGTCACTTTTTTTTTAGCCTATACTGTAATTTACTGAGGTCAGACGACCATTGGGGGGGGGACACTCATGCAATCAAGAAGTTACCCTACTTCTCACGTCTGCTCTTCTTTGGATTGCAACTCATAAATCCTTTTGCTTGTCAGTGCTAGCAACAGCTTACCGACCCTTCATGCCACTTCAAAAAGCTACTATCTTTTGAAGCCGGCGTGCAGTGGCATTTCGGAGCTGCGGAGTTAGTTTATCCAGCAGCAGTCGCAAACTGTCACATTTTTTTTTTTTGCGG
>OMLP01028553.1:0-17233 GCA_900302685.1 Spondyliosoma cantharus | reverse complement strand
ACCCATTGAGGTCATGTGGCTTTGCAACCCAAACACACACTCACACATTCTTGTATATCACCACCTGACTCTGGGAGGTCAAGGCCAAGGCTACAGCTGCCTGTGTCTCAGGGTCAAAGGTCACCTGAGCTCAGGAAGTCATTTCCTTTCACCCTTCAGTCTCCTCACCTCTCTGAGTGTTTCCTCCTAAAAACAGAAAGTGAATTCACCGGCATGAGGACGTCAGGGACTGTGTAGGAATGTCTTATAATGGTGCATTTCACAAATTAATAAAAATATACAGAATAAAATAACAATTTAAGATAATCAATAACATATCTTGTGTAATTTCAGTGTAATTTTGAGGTAATTAACTCAATTTACTCATTTTCTGCTACTCTAAACTTCCTCTCCTACATTTATCTGATAAATTTAGTGACTAGTTACTCTGCAGATTCAGATTACTCTGTTTATATGTTATTCATTATTGTTGCAGGCAGGACATGTGTGTGTGTGAGAGGATGTTGCATCAGAGCCAAAGTAGCACATTTTCAAATTAGTTTACTATATCTGGAATCTGACAGAAAAATCACAGATACTGATAATTGGAAAATGTTGAATATTGACCCTGATAATCAACAAGGATACAATAATTCAGTCATGTAATCACTTGGAATCACTTTCAAATGACATTTTATCATTTTCTTTTGTATGAAAGTGCTGATTCGAGCCCCTGTTTGCTCAGTTGACAATTCTTGTCCTCGCTGCAGCACCTCTCTCTCTCTCATCCTGTTTCCTGTCACCTCTCTGAGCTGTCCAGCAACATTCGACTCCTGTCCTGTCCAACACAATCATTCAGTCAGAAAGACTTGCAGATAACACGTGCAGATATTATGCATGTTCTTACATGTAGGCAGTTTTCTTCAGGCTGGAGCTAAATCATTTCTCTGGAAATGGTTTGAGAAAAATCAACATTTGATCTGTAATCTATTTCCATCCACCCGCCCTGTGGCTGCTCCTTCTCTCACTGTTCCACCCTTTTCCAATTAGGCTTGAGCGACCATGATGATTTCATATCACAACATTTTCCCGGCCAAATATCACTGTACACATATTAATTAGTTGTATGAATAGTATGTGTAAAGACAGGACTGAGAGGTTGATGTGCACACACAACACAAACTACACTTTTAAATGACAAAATGAAATCGAAGCCTACAAAGTTAGCTGCAGCGAGTCTGTCACTGGTTCCCTTCCCTCATAACTTTAGAGGCTCAGCCAGGTAAGGAATAAAATCTAGTCAGAGCAGTTCCTCTCTAGTGTGGAATCATACTGTTTAATGCTGTGCCTTGACATTTCCACCCCTATTATCCTCTCTGTGTGAAGAGTTTAAGAAGCACTTTCAGGGTTACAGGATGTCATGTCATTTGTTTTTTTCCTCTCCCTCTCAGGACGTGTACCACTCCCACCGGCCTAAAGAGAAACTTCGTCTGGACAGCAACAACAATGAGAACTCTGTCCCTAAAGACTTTGACACCATCGACAGCAACAGCAACCTGGGAGCTCGATCTCAACGGCAGCGGGTGCCAGTCGCAAACAGCAAACGCAAGCTGGATAAGGCCCAAGCACAGAGCATGCTGGGAAAATCTGCTAATGAGGTCCTCAAGTATCCTCCTGTCCAACCCAGACTGATGGGCCACAATCACAACCGCACCCACATCCGTAAACCTCATCCCCAGGTGCCCACCGTCTCAGCACCGGTCCAGGGGTCCAATCAGGATCCACCGTTCTACCAGGAGAAGAATGTGGCCACTCGGCTGCCGCCCGGTTTGGAGACAAGGAAGGAGCAGCCGCAGTGTGAGATCAGCGGGAAGGAGGCCATCTCTGCTCTGTCCAGAGCCAAGAGCCGCGAGTGTCGTCAGCAGATAGTGGAGGTCTACTGCAAACACAAAGAGAGAGCGCTGATGCCCGAGAAGGTGCCTCGCTACTGCCCCATAGAAGGTGAGCTCAACACACTCAGAGACCAAACCAAACCAAGAAAATCAATAACGGGTTTGTGATGAATTTGTGATAATGGATGGATTTATTATATGTCTTGTTTTGTCTGACCAAAAGAGCGAAACTTTAGAGAGAGCAGCTCCTCACACTGGAGAAACTAAAACCAGAGAATTCTCTCAGGTTTTCTGCCAAAAATGTTGCAACATTGAAACTGAAAATGTCAAAGATGTCAGTTAGGTCAGACAAAGTCCCACTTACAACAAACTGACAGTTTTTAAGAATGTTCTAGATGAATTTGGCGTTGCATATTTCCAAGTTAAAGGAACCTGCAGTTATGGGTGTAATGCAGAATATGTGCGCACATAATTATTGTACACAGTTAGTTTAGAAGTATTAACCTATGATTTAGGGACTGATCCGTCCCTTCAAGTGAACATAGCTGGTGATTGAGCCAGTTAACAAATGAAAGGGTGACACTGAATGACAGAAAGCGAAGGAATCTGACAAATGGGCAGCTGCTTTGAAGTGGCAGGTTGAAAACTTCGAACGATCCACATTCACCCTTTGAGGAACATTTTTAACCCGGCACGTGCCAGAGCCACGACGAGACATCCAGTTGATGCCAGGTCTATTTTCAGGGAGATGAAGCATGAATGGACACTGCGAGGCTGCTCGCCACGAGGATGATAGTCACCCAGTGTAATTACACCCTAATTAAACAAGCAGTTTGTAGTCTTATTTTTGGAAAGGCTGACTAATGATTTACTTGTAGTTGTGCTCTCGGAACCTCCCTGGGCTGTGTGAGGTTTAATTTATATGATTATATGTTGCTTTGATGATACACCAGTCATTATATCTACAGACTGAAGCCGGGCTGAGTAGCCCTGACAGATGATCTGGTCTGAGTATGACTGACATGAGCTCAGTCTTCTGAAGAGAATAAGAGGGTGTTTCCGTGCTCATGCAGCTATAAGTGCACACCCCTCGCCGTGCACGACATTACTCCCGCTGCCTCCCTCCGTCTGCGCAGCCGCATTCGACCGAGCTGCCTGATTACAGTCATTTCTCCTCAAACTCTGATCCCAGCATGCCCAACAGCTGAGGAAGGTCACTAATTAGGCAAAGCAGGCCTCAACCCGCGCCATCTTTAGAGTGATGATGGAGAAGCGTTAGGCTGTCAGAGGGTTTGTATATTCAAGAGGCAGATTTAGCTCAGCCAGCCACAGATGCAGAGGATTTTCCAGGAAACATGGAAGTAAAGATTGGAGACCAGACTGGAGAACACGGTTGACAGTAGTTGTCTTAGAGCAGCTACTACTCAGACCAAGAAAGATAAATCCAGCAAGTCGTGTCTCTTTTCAGACAAAATGAAGAACATCGTCTGCTGAGAGTTGTTTGATAGATCACTGCAGTACAGCCCGACCGATATATCTGCTGGCTGATCAACCGATATTATCGACACTGATAATACAACGATGGAAAAGTGAGACAAAAATGTCTGCTGACAGTGTTTTAATGCAAATATTCTGTGAAGAACTGTCACGTTGGCAAACCAACCACAGAGTATACAGTCTGTGTCCTGTTCATGTGTATGTGAATGGTCATGTGATTTGTGGTTTCAGGTGCGTCATATGAATGCAGGTTATTTCTGAAACTGTGCTAAAACACTCAGCTTCCAAAAATACCAATGTACACGTAGACTAGGATTTAAATACAGGCTAATAAGTGCCAGGTCAACAATAAGAATGGTGGGAAAAATACAAAGACAAGCGGAGAGGTGAAGGAAACAAACTCAGACCTCGACCAAAATCAGTCATATAGAATAAAGATAAGCAACAAGTTCTCACATTTGAGATGCTGAGACAAGAGAATGTTGTCCAAAGTAATTAAATTTTTAAATGGTTGCCGCTTAATTTCCTGTTTATCCACTAATCGGTAAATCGTTTCATCCCTTGTGCAGAAACAAATGAGTGCTGTGACTATATTCACCACCTGAGTGCTGATGAGATCTGTATTTCCAGCAGGACGTGAAAGCAGAAGCAACTGAAAGATGTTTAAAATGCTGCATGTGTCATGAGCCCCTCTCTGCTCTGTCCAGGTAAGGCTAATGTGAACGTACAGTGGGAAGAGGACCCCTCAGAGGCTGCCCAGCTTGTGCCTGTACGGATCGCCTTCGTCTTGGTCGTCCACGGCCGAGCCTCGCGTCAGTTCCATCGTCTCTTCAAGGCCATCTACCACACATCACACTACTACTACATCCATGTAGACCAGGTGAGACCACTGACTGTCATCCTGTGCCAGCTATTATCTGGACTCATTGTTTAGGTGTTTCATTGTGTTTCTCAAAGCCCAAGATGACGTCCTCACATTGTTTTGTCCACAACCCAAATATATCCAGTTTACTGTCACAGAGGAGGAAAGAAAGAAAAATAAATATTCCAATGAACTGATTAATAGCTGCAGCTCTAATTCAGACGTTTTTTTCGGCGAGATTACAAATAAGGACGTCATCTTCCAGTGCCAGAGGCAAAAAAATAGGGACCGAAAAATGGCAGCAAATGTAACCGACACACCTGGGCAGGTTACTTTAAGCTTCTGCTTTGGCTAAGAGCTCCCGGGTCGACTGAAAATGACCTTCCTTCTTGTTGTCTTCCCTCCTCAGAGGTCCAACTACCTCCACAGAGAGGTCCTGTCTCTGGCTGGCCGTTATCCAAACATCCGGGTGACTCCCTGGCGGATGTCCACCATCTGGGGCGGAGCCAGCCTGCTGACCATGTACCTGCGCAGCATGGAGGACCTTCTCAAAATGGCCGACTGGTCCTGGGACTTCTTCATCAACCTCAGCGCTGCAGACTACCCCATCAGGTGAGAATCTGGGTCAGTCGCAGGAAGCAGAGCTGTGACCTCTCAGTCATTCATTTTTATGTTTCTTAAGCTGGCAGTTTTGCAGCGTACTTGACATAAAGAATTTATTATGTCAGGACAATCTGAGGATGAGTTTTCACTGTATTTGAAGCTAACAAGGCCCAAAGATTAGGTAGAAAGATCTCAGTGAAACAGACTCTGGTTTGCTTGTAAGTCCCTCCATTGTCCACTGTTTTGTCTCCCTGTAGAAAACAGAAGGAGATTTTCCCATCATGTCAAGCTGCTGCCAAACACACAGCACATTGATCTGTTAAAGCACCGTGTCAGCTAACGACCACTAACCACTGGCCTGGCAGACCTGCAGGCCGTGTTTGGTTTGTTTAAGGTCTCATGGATCAGGTTACACGGCCAGTAAACCTGAATAACAATCGACTCTGAATGGCTCGGGAGTCTGTAGCTTTGAAGCCCGTTAACGGCTGTCCTGCTGCTCTGGGATTTGAGGGGATCTGTGTTGTTAAAGAAAGAGCTTGGCTGTGATCGCTGGAGACATTGAGTGGTGATTTAGTCGCTGTAGCTGCAGCAGTGAAGAAAAGAGGTAGCATGAAGAGATTTATGGACGATATACTGACTCGTGATTGGCTCAACTGCTGCAGAGATGGTCGAGGTGGTTGTGTCTTTTCCTGAAAGCCTGAGTGTTGGTGACTTCTGCTGGATTCTGGAAATGGATGATCACATGTGAGCTTTGTTCAGCAGCTTGATGTGTATTTCTGCAGAATCAGCCCCAGTATGCAGTGTCTGTATCTGGTCCATTTAAAACAGTGCCTGCTTCCTCAGCCTCTTGTATTACTTCAGACAAATCTTAATTTTTCATGACATGAATGAACTGTTATGAAATGAAATGAATACTTTGAACTATATATGTTATTTTCTCCATTAAGAGGCAGAAAAACAACTAGCCAAGTCTCAGTCTCATTATCTTTTTCCAATATGCAGCTAAGAGTCATTTAGCATGGAGGTAAAACATGTTAATTAAAATTTTCTTTCGTTTTTGGATAGTAGAACGGATTTGAAGCTGACTTGTGCCAATTCCGCTGCATCATTGATGACTAGTTTTCCACTAGTGTTGAGCCCAGATGTGTTTTGTTAACTTGGATGAAAATGTGAGGAAAAGTCTCACTTGAATTAAGTTAAAATAAAGCTGAATGCTAAAATGTTACTACGGTTTAATCTTGATTCCATCCCTGAAAGCCAGATCCACCTGAAGCCAGATCCTAAACGGACCAAAAGTAAACAAGACACAAATCTTAGAAGTGCTAACATTAAGAGGCTGACAGAATGTGAAGATATAAATACATACATACACACACACACACACGCACACAGATCCAGTCTCTTCTGTCCTCCCATCGAAATGACTGTCTGAACACCCTTCCAGCTAAAATCCATAGCACAGCCATCAATAGCTGCTGCGACGTCATCGAGGCACATGGACTGTGAGT
Source organism: Spondyliosoma cantharus (assembly GCA_900302685.1). Taxonomy (NCBI): domain Eukaryota; kingdom Metazoa; phylum Chordata; class Actinopteri; order Spariformes; family Sparidae; genus Spondyliosoma; species Spondyliosoma cantharus. The sequence goes on along the minus strand of OMLP01028553.1, from coordinate 10,892 downwards.
CAATGGAACAGAGTGCGTGTGTGTTAGCAGCAACTGAACGTGTCTCTCTAAACTGTGAAAGGGAGGTCACTCTTTTAGAATATTAAACAGAACATCAGCTCAGGTTCAGAGGATCAAACGTCTAATTTACTTTGACTCGACTATGACTTTTGGGTACACGCTCCCTCTCATTCTAAGGTAGCAAAAACACAACAATTCTTAGTTTCATGTGATTATAATGAAAATATAATCATGTATGTTATGTTTCATTCCTGTCAATAAAGCCTCCTTAATCCTTCACACTGGACCTTTAAGACGTCCACTCTCAACCCCATATTTTGTCCATGTTTCCTTTTTATGTTGTGTTTTCAAACTCTGGGAATATTTAAACGTGTCGTCATCTGTGTTCGTACGAAAGAGGAAGAAAAACACATAAAACAGACTCACGCAATTCACATTCCACGTAGTTGTTTTTGTTTTGTTTTTCAATCGGTGTTAGAGGGATTTCATTCCTTTAATGGATCCATGTTGAAACAGGATGCAATCTAACATTTGTATGATGCATCCGGTTCTTTTATACAATGCAAAACATTTTTCCATTTAGGGCAATTAAAGTGACTCCATGTCGCTCTGTTTGGGACAGCTGGACCGGTTTATTTGTCTTCCTCTTCCAGCTGAGAGAGAACGGCTCAGCTCCAGTGTGGCCTGAAGCGGAGCGCAGCACGTTCACGCAGCCACGCCCTGCACATACTGCGAGCACACGGCTCGAGCCCGGTGTCGTCCTAATGAGTAGACAGGACAGACGGCAGACAGATCGCTTTGATTACATTTGATTACAGTTGTTAGGACGAGCCGCAGACGTGCATGTGTGTGTTTGTGGGCATTTTTGTGTTCAGTAACTCACACATGTTTAAATCTGACTGAGGCTGTTGTGCTTTCAACAGCTGGTCACATGTCTCACAAGATGTTTCTCAACCGGGATTTCTTTTTGCAAGTTAGGATCTTACAAAGTGTCATAGTTGCATTTAAACTTCAGATACTTAAAAGAATAGTTTGACAGTTGAGAAATCAGCTTTTTCCTATTTTTGTTTGTTTGTTTGGGGGGGTTTTGCAAAAAGTTAGACAAGAATATTGACACTATATGAAGACATAAACATCTGGCCAGGCTCCATCTAAAGTCAAAAATCCACCTGCCAACAACTCCAATTTAGATATTTTATCTCATTTGTTTAATTACTACTTAATAATCAATTTGTTTAAAAACCAAAGTGTGCGGGAGTCCTGTCATCACACTAAAGTGACATATGAGTCTAATCTGAGTTTACAGTGTGATGTGAGGTGAGTTTCTGTGATGTCAGATCTGCAGCTGATTGATGAGTTGATGATTGACAGCTACTGTCTCTCCCTTCAGGACCAATGAACAGCTGGTGGCTTTCCTGTCCAAGTACCGCAACATGAACTTCATCAAATCTCACGGCAGAGACAACGCACGGTGAGAGAGTCTCTTTATCACAGTCGTCTTCTTCTTTTCATGTGATCATTTTTCCACTCCTATAATTTAAGTAGTAGTTTGCTGTTATTGCAGCACCCAAGTCTACAGGATTAGACCAGCTCAATAACTGATCAGTGGTTGCACAGTGATCTTATAGAAATACAGCCCACCTGTCTCTGTCTCTCTACACTATGTCAGTAAATTTGTCCCCAGGTGGACATATTGTATCATCACTGATTCGTGTGCCATGTGTCCTCTCAGTTTCATCCGTAAGCAGGGTCTGGATCGACTCTTCTACGAATGTGACACCCACATGTGGCGTCTCGGGGACCGCAAGATCCCAGAGGGCATTGCGGTGGACGGAGGCTCTGATTGGTTCCTGGTCAACCGGCCCTTTGTTGACTATGTGGTCAACTCCAAAGACGAGCTGGTCACCAGCATGAAGCGCTTCTACGCCTACACACTGCTGCCTGCTGAGGTAACACACGCACACACTCAAGTAACCCTTTAGACTGCATATTTCAGTAGAGGCTGGTGGTGATGCATATGAAGCCAAATAACTTGTGCACTTGAGCAGTTTAGTTTCATTAATCTACTTGAAGCATTTGGGTCGTTCCATGCCGCGTCACCCACAAACTAGCTTTTTCCAGTTTATATCATGGATTTTCTAGAAAAACAACAGCATATATATGTTAAAAGATAAAAGATTATGTTAAAATGTTTTTATTCAGGACCAAATCGAGAGCCGAGGTCACATCCCTGATTTGGAATATTATCCTTTAAATTGACAATGTAATTCAAGACACAATTGAATTTTTTTTTAAATAAGTTAATGGGTCAACCGGAAGGGGCGTAACTTCGGCGCTACCGAGTGCCGATGTTACGCCCCTTCCGGTGTAATCATTATAATTACAGATTTTTACAGTGTTACATTTAATTAGTTTTATGACAAACTGCGACTATATTGTCTTGGAAAATTATCTTTTAAATTGACAAACATCATATGTGTGATTCATGACACAATTCAGGCAGGATCAATAAATTATTAGTCTCTCTTCATTCACTACCATACAAAGTTTATCTGAAATAAGCCACAAGAGCACCCATCTGGGGTATATGGGGTTTGAACCCCCCTTTCTTGGGAAAAACAGAGATTTCTCCCCCTTAATAAACTATATTAGTGAAATGCATAATTTCAAATGATCCAATAAAATGCGTTAAAAAACACCTGTGCTAATTAAAGACACGAAACAAAGTGTTTTTAAGTTTTTAAAAGATCAGTTCCCCCCTCCATGTTGCCTCACAGTGGTTTGGTCCACTGCCAATCAACCTGTGGCCCACAGACGTTAGCGTTCAGCAGAATGTTTGTAGAGCCTTCTCGGGATGTTTGTGGTGCCGGCCGATCGTCGTAAGTAGCTACTTTGCTCAAGTCAAGTTTAAACAAAAGATGTTTTTTCTGTCTTGTCACAAAGTTTTAGGTTTAAGCACAGAAACTAATTGGTTTGGGTTAGAAAATAAAGTGTTCTGATTTAAAATGGCTGCCTGTTTTGGGCGCTACAAACACTTCCGTTGACGTAGCTAGCTCTGCTGAAAAACAGCCATGTTTGTTGACAAGTTGGTCAAGTTTACAAATGTTTAAAAGTATGTTAATGAATATGAACTGTGAACTCATAACACGGTTTATGGAAATCTAAAGACAGTACCTTGCTTATGATGTGTAGAAAATATAGCTGCAAAATGTAACTTGGCGACTGGGCTGAAAGATGTGTCTGACATTTTTATTTGCATCTAACGTTACCTTCTGAGTAAAACACATTGACAGCTATTACATAATTCATGTTACAGATTCGTGGATGTTCAGGACAAATTTTAATCCCATCCAGTGAAAAATGAGTAGTTTGTGAGGCGGACAGTAAGAATCACTAGGATTATGACATTCAGCTCAGAGGGATACATTTTAAAAACTCTAGATTAAACTGAGAAAGTATTTGGATTACAGCTATAGGATTTTACAATGAATTTAAAAGATGTTTTAACATGTTTTTATTTTTCTAAGTCCATGACATGAACTGAGAGGGCTTAGGTGAGTTCATATGGAATGACCCAATAGGGTACAAGGGGACCTATAGCTATCTTAAGTGTAACTATAACTTGAATCAGTTACCTGTCTGTCTGTCTGTCTGATTGAGATTATTTATCCCTTCATCAGTGGTGCTATGGCTGACAATTCAGAATTGGACACAAAAGGGAAATGAAATATGGAATAATGGAAATTGATTAATTACATTTGTAATGCAGTCATATCAGATGCGATTCTAGAAATGACATAAAACAACAAAGGAAGTGTGTCCTTGAATGACTCGGACTAATTTAATTCACAGAATGAGAGAACACATCAAGGTCCTTAATCAGTCAAAGAAGTTATTATTAGACTTGCTTTGAAATTAAAATTTATTTGCAGCTTTAACATTTCTTTAAAACTTGATGTTGAGATTAGAAGATAAATGCGAATAAACTTCTGTCTTTCAGTCATTTTTCCACACTGTGCTGGAGAACAGCGCCCACTGTGAGACCATGGTGGACAACAACCTGAGGCTCACCAACTGGAACCGCAAACTGGGATGTAAATGCCAGTACAAGCACATCGTGGACTGGTGCGGCTGCTCACCCAACGACTTCAAGCCGTCTGATCTGCCACGCTTCCAGGTGAGAAACACTTTCCTCTGTGACTATCAACGCCATGTTTCTAATCTACTTCCATTTGCTTGACTAAATCACTTGGTTTACCAGCTTTAAAAGTTGTTGAAAATTATACCACCCGCCCTTCTGACCCAGATAAAAAGCTGTGTTTTTTGTTTGGTCTTTTCTTAGACAGTTATGTTCACCCAAAAATGCAAATCCAGTCATTATCTGCTGATGGAAAGTCAGAGGGAGTTTCATAGTCAACAAAGTATTTCTGGCGCTTAACAGCAAAACGGCATTGCAGCATTCTTCTTCTTCTTCTTCTTCTTCTTGCAGCTAGCCCCTGGTTTCATCATTAGATCATGTGTATAATTATTTCTTAGAAAGACGAAGATAATCTGTGTTGTATGAGAAAGATGACACTGAATTTGTTCTCATTTTAACTTCTCAGTAGTCAGAAAGTGTTCTGCAGGTGATCATCTTTGTATATGTAAATGCTGGTACAGCAGAGCACAGCTTTAGCCTTAAGATGACAGTCATCACGTTAGTAATCGTGAACTTCCACCCGCTACATTCTGTCCACCCTTCCCGCTCAGAGCCTCGGTGGCTGTCGACCAGAATAACTCCGTATTCACAAATTAGCGGTGCTGCTTTAACTTAGAACGGGCGGAGCTTGGCTCCCTGTAACGAAAGACCTGAGGACAGCGTCTGTGGTCAAGCTACTGATGGTTTCTATAAGAAGAGCTGATCCTGGAAACAGCTGTACAGTCGAGGCAGTTGGTATTTTTAGAGCTTTGTAGCTGGTTGCCGCTGAGCTTTTTAAGGTTGTCATTATCATAATGCCAGGGTTTGCCAGTGAGAAAGAGGCTCCTGAATGTAAGGGTCAGGAACACACATGTACAGTGCACGCTTTATTTCTGTTAGTGAATTGTTCGAAACTCGTAGGTATCTTTTTAAAAATTGGAGACCTGATTATATGATTTCTGGGTTTTTTCCCCCGCAAAATCTGTTTGTTGATATTTTCCAAAAGAAAGTAGGAGTAACAGCTTGTCACTCCACTCTGAGTCATGTCAAAATTTAATGCTTGAAAAAGGGAAAAAACCTGATCCCTAACTTGATTATCTTGTACATTGCTTGAAGAAAGGGCCCCACATTTTACAAAGCGAGTCCTTGATTATGCAGCTAATTCCTTCCAGTTTGGCAGAATTAAGTTCTTCTCTTATCTATAGCGTGTGCAAGGGGGGAGTTGGAGATTTCCTCTTGAACAATATCAGGTGACATAGTAGCAGCGGAGGAAATAGTCTGAGCACAACACAGAAGTTCCACCGTGCCCCTTTGATCGATTTATTGATTTGGATAATATTCAATGCAAAAATGCACATTTTTGGAGGAGTTTATGGGTTCCTGCTCCTCAAATATAGATATTGACTGCTTTTCTTAGCCTTCTATAACAGTGAAGTTGTATATTTTGTATAACTGCTTTTGTACAAAACAAGTAGTTTGACTATGTCAGCTTGGGCTTTAGCACCAAATAATCAATTAACTGAGAAAACACTCAGCAGATAAATCAATAATGAATGTAACTTCCAATATAAGTTTTTAAAAAAACGTACTTTCGCTTACATCTGACTGTTGTCTTATCTAATCGGCAATCAAACAAGTTGAATAAAGACGTCACCCTCTAATCTGGGAAGTTGTGAGCAGCATTTTGTGCAATTTCCAGACATTTTATTGCCCAAACATAAAATCTCAATAATGAAAATGGGCATTAGTTGAAGCTTTATTGTCACATTATAGTGAACTTAAACTTAACCCAAAAGAGACAAGTAATAAAGCAGCATGTACTAAATTAAGCTGAAACGGCTCCAACGAGAGAGAAGCTGCTTTAATCATATATAGCTATATATGATTACAGCCTCCTTTAGAAAGAGCAGAGAGACATAAAGAACATACAGTAAAGGCTCTTTTATATAATTTCCTTGTGATCTGATGATGAAGGAAACAAAAATGGTCCCTGACCCTGTAACTAGTGGTTTCTACTGTTGTCTTTAGTCGTGTACAGACCTGGAATAACCCTGCAGATAAAATTGTCCTGCTGAGTAAAGAGCTCTGCTGCAGCCTGGGCAGTCCTCGTGGTTTTCATTATGTTGGAGGTTTCCCGGCTCACTGGTGCTGCCAATAAGAGCCACCAAGAGCTGGTTTGGTGAGGTCACACCCTCCCTGTGACATCATAAACCACGCCCTTCCTTTCCTTCAGACTGTGTGTGTGTTTGCAATTTGAATAATCCTTACTATGGTGTTCCAGAAGTGGTGGACGGACGGTTCTCCGATGTTCTTTTTCATATGTAAAGTGTCTTTCAGTTTTTTTTCATGTAGTAATAATATTATTAGATATTAGAATAATAACATGACCTCATCATTCTTCACAAAAACATTAAGACACCACAGTCTTCGCTTTAAGGGCTTTTACACACCGACGTGACGAAAATTCAACACGAAAATACAAAATTTTCGCCTGTGAATATTTTTCATCAAAACTATTCTATACTATACACTGGTAGCAACATAAATGTGTTGCTCTAATATGTGAATTTGCAACATGGTAATTTTATCACTTCAGAATTATAATTACCACAGACCAATCAGAAGGGCCTGAAAGAAAATTTGCAGAGCTGGTGCCGTTTTCTCTGCAGTCACTCCGACCGTCTCACTGAGCGGTAGACAAGTCACATTCACTGGGTTCACCTCAGCTGCCTGTCAGGGCCTACAGTCCAGTTCATTAAGATGCATTAAAACACCAAAGTTACAAAGTTGTTCCTCTTAATGTTTGCTGTGTGAAAGTACTCATGACAAAAACAACAGTTCAAAAAAATATATTGATATCAAAATAAATAAATAAAACTGATTTTTTTCAAATCTGGCTAGACTCTTGTATTTTAAAGTGTCCTCGCTGGATTCTGGAGATTAATTTGACCTTGCATAAACTGTGACTGTGGTTTCACATCTGGACAAACAGAAGTGAGTTCCACTACAGACTGAATCAATGCTACCAATGTTCCTACTCATGTTAATGTGTTACAGGAGTTGATCTCCCACTCACAGGACTTCTTGCTTGTTTTCTGAACCATCTTATTTTCTATTATTCTTTTTCTTGGTTGTATAACTTTTCCTTTGTGGGCTACTCGCTTATGGATTAGTTTTATGTTTTGTTGTCTTAACTCTTAACTTCTAACAAAGTTAGTCTCACTGTAATGAACCCTCCTCATCTCCCTGTCTTTTCTGACCACAGCAAGCATCCAGGCCCACCTTCTTTGCCAGGAAGTTTGAGGCCAGCGTCAGTCAGGAGATCATCAACCAGCTGGACTCCTACCTGTATGGAACTTATGCCTCAGGCACCCCGGGCCTCCAGGCCTACTGGGAAAACATGTACGAGCAGGAGACAGACGGCCCCGCCAGCCTATCGGACTCTGCGCTCACCCACTACCACGCCTTCACTCGTATGGGACTGTCCCGTGCTGCCAGCTCGCTGCAGGGGCACCCCAATGACAACAGCTGCAGGTATGAACATCAGTACCAGATGTGGATTTATTGACAGCTGGATATGGCATGGTTTCTGGTTTCTGTGTAATGTATAGCAGCAGCAGGTCATCAATAGCCATTGTGCAAAGCTGTAGATGCAGACAGAGCATGAAAAGTGTGCTTGGTGTTTACAGAACATTGATGTGCATCAGTGTGGATGCTCACATCATTATGGTCACAGTCATGGTTCTTGATGTGGACGGTGCTTAAATGTGGTTCCAGGGATTTTTTTAAGGAGCTGTTGTGGTTTTTAAAGGCCACCAGGAGTTTATACACAGGCTGTGACGGTTCTTGATGATGATCTAAGAGGTTCTTAAATGTTATAGAGGAATGCTTGGGGGCATTCCAGGGGTTCTCGGTTTCTGTAGGATCAAAAGGGCTCACTAACCCTTAAAATGATGTACTGGCAGGGCCTTTGCTCAACTTTAGATATGGATACAGACAGAGACTCCTGTCCGAACTGTGTGTTCATTGCCTCCAGTAGTCGTGAGGGGCAGTGTAGCCAATAGTTCCATCCAACTTTTATTGAGGAGAGGTTCTGCGAGCTGGTGACGAGTTCTAAAAATCAGCATGTTTTTATCTGGACACACAGACAAACAGTTACTACATGACGTCCTGGAGGTGATTGTTACAGGAATTAAATGTGAGTTGGATGGTGTGTAGGTCAGTGCAACACCAATCTGACTCTGAGCGGTGTCCTCCAGTGGTTGTATTGCTTGGCATCCTTGCCAACATGAAGGATGCATGGAAGTATTGGGGCAGTGATGGTTGTATCGTTTGAAATGGACAAATCAATTTTCATATGCAAAGGGCGCATAAAAGAGCCTATAGAGTGAATAAGACCTATATTTGATTGTTGGTTCATATATCACCATCTCCTCCCATGTGGCCTCCGGTGGTCTGAGATGTTATTCTTTATTGCAGAACCTGTTTGGTTCATTTCAAACAGAGACTGGTGTGTTTTTCTGTTTAGTTGTTTGGCTCACACCAGTGTTTGTTTGGAAGCTTCTAAATCAAACTAAACAGCCGAAACTAAACCAACACTGCAGAAAAGTGGGTCGTTGGTCTGGTTCCAGTGATTTGTTGTGCTGAAATCCAAAAATCTTCAATGACCAAATCTTTTTGCTTTCCCACATGAAACAAACTGCACCAGTTCAAAAGACAAATCAGAAAGTGAGCGTTGGAAGTGCAGTGTTGGCTTGTGCCCTACTTTGTAAAACAGCAACATCAACAATATCTGATGAGATTCAGCAAAGTACAGCTTCACTTTCTTGCAGTTAAAAAAATAAATACCCATGTGGGTGCGTGTAGTGATGGTGACAGTCACCAAAATAATCGTCTTGACTTGATGTTTACAGCTTCTGGTTTAGTTGGTGTGAACAGGAAATGATGCAGACCAAATTAAATGAACTACAGGTGTGAGGACAAAAGTCTGTGCTAGGTTTGTTTCTGGCTATGTCAAAGGCGAATATACACAGGTATCAGCTCTCACTCGTCCCAAGGGTATTTAGGTGATTTATATTTGGGTCAGTAAATTTGGGCCTTGTGCTCTTTGCTGAGAGAAACTGTGTGAGAGCAGTGAGGAGGACTGGCAGATGAAATGTGTCTTTCCACTAAACTCACTACCAGTGTGTGTTTGTGAGTCCAAATTAAATATGAAGATAACGTTAGCTTGTCCTGAGGTACAATCGGGCTACAGTGTCTGCACAGACTGGGTTTTTCCAGCAGTGTGTGTGTGTGTGGGGTGGAGACCCACAGTAGGTACAAGGAGGTACTTGTTGAGGATTGGTGGCTTGAATGGGTGCGGGCAGCTTTATGGGAAGTGTGTGTGTGTGTGTGTGTGAAGGGGGGCTGAAGGGGGAGTTAAAACAGGACTAGTCTGTTCCCTTCAACCTGTGATTTCAGTTAAGTAACATCTCAGACCACGTCCACGCTAATCTGTTAACATTTGAAAACTCCGGCTGCATGTCAGTGAAGAAAACAATGAACTCTCTTCTTCCTCTTTTACTTTGGAGACACCAAATTGGGCATTATTGTCACAAACTTGTAAGCAGTGTGTTTGTGTGGAGTCAGCACTCTAACAAACGGGGGCTGCTCCCAATTTTGCCTCCGGCTCTCTGTTAACACTTATTATATGAGGAAATTCAGACCTGATGTTAACATCTGTCTTGAATGAGCTGATCAAGTGGACAGCTGTAAGCCGCTCAATGTAAAAAAAGTACTGCGTACATAACTGGGATACCATGTTTTTTACGCAAAGAAAGGACTTAATGTAGACTTAAATGCATTTGCTGAATTTACAAGAAGGCCTAAATGAGGGGTAGCTACTAGACATCTACACTCAAACCTTCTATTGAACCACTTTACAATATAGAAACCTCTGTGTGTCTCTCAGGTACATGGCAATGGGCCACCCAGTGTCCGTCCACCTCTACTTCTTGTCAGACCAGTTCCAAGGCTACCTGGTGCGTCATGCTGCCACTAACCGAGCCTCCACCCAGCTGGAGAGCCTGGAAACGTGGGTGACGCCCAAAGACCACTTCACCCTGGTCAGCCCTCCCCAGCCCACCAACAGGCTGCAGCACATCCAGGTCAGACACCGTTTTACAACTAGCACATTTTGGGCTCAAACTACTGTTAAGCTTGTGATATAAAGAAATGTCATCAAGCTTATAAAAAAGGCTTTATATCATTAATGGATATTAGCTGTTGCATGAGGCCTAAATATTTACATAATCATCAACATTTAAAAGGTGGAATTTCCCGAAATTGAGAAAATAAATTGCTGCTAAACTGATAATTGTCTGCATATTAAATTAGTGCAAGGTTTGAGTCACAGTTATTGTGATAATGACCTTTATTTGTACAGCTCTTTGGGAGAATGGGAAAGACACATGCCAATGTGATAAAATGACAGAAATGATCATACAGAGAAGTGTCAGGGCACAGACAGACTGAAGACTGCACACTGAATGTAGAGACTGAAGATTTTAGAAGGGATTCAAATGAAGTCATAGCGAGTTCAGTTTCTAACCAGGATCTAAAGGTGAGTACACATGTATACTGGAGCCAGACTAGTCTGAAGTAAAAATTAAACTTTAGTTAAACCTTGAAATCATCCTTCATTCCTGTTCTCTCAGGTCGGGACAGACTGGGATCC
>OMLP01028552.1:0-16571 GCA_900302685.1 Spondyliosoma cantharus | reverse complement strand
GGGGGGGGGGGAAATGGCCTCTGACGTTAACTGGACAAGGAGAGCCAAGAGAGGAGGTGACACTGCGAGGAGTAATTTGTTTCCCTTGTCACCTCTTTACTGGAGCTTAAAAAATATTGTTCACGGCTCTCGCCATCCAACGCACTCCAAAAAGCTCCCCCAAACTTTGATTGATGCACGAGGCGTCGCTATGGCAACCCGGCGTGTGGGAACGATAAGTGACTTTGGCATGAGAGTATCTCTGTTTCTGGATTATTAAGACCACCTAAGGGTTGCGTGAGCTTTTTTTTTTTCTTTTTTTCTTTCTTTACTCGCCTCCTTTCGCTGCATACGTGCTCACAATGACGAGTTTTCGTCGGGTCTCGGGGCTGAACGTCCGCTGACAGCCGCCTCCCACTCACAAGGGTTAATCGGGTTAGAAAAGTTCCGTGATCGAGCACCTGAAGAGGAGACATGCGCCGCCTCAGGTGTGGAGTTTTTTTTTTTTTCTCTATAAGAGGGGCCGGGCTCGCTGATGTCTTGAGCTCGCGCGCTCTGATGCACTGTGACAGGCGTGAGTGCCGAGAGAGAGAGAGAGAGAGAGAGAGAGAGAGAATCCGATGGAGAGACATTTGTTAAGTTATGCTTGCCAACAGCAGCTGTTTAAATGCAATTAGGTCCCCACCACCAAGATAACGAAATGACTCCAGTCAGTGTTCAGTGACTGGTTAGTATGACTCAGTGAGACTCTCAGTAATGGAAAGACCTGTCACATCTTGAGCTCAGCCCCTTCATTTTCACAGAGCAGTGCTCCCATTTCATTTTTTCTTCTTCGTCTTTTTTTTTTTTTTTCCTTTTTCCCTCCCCCCTCAAAGCACAAGCTCACTGGATCCTGCACTTTAGCACTTATAAACCCAGCTGCCTCCAGAAAGTTGATGCAGATGATGTCTTTGTACGCGGCGTTCCTGTAGAGCCACTACGCCCTCTGCTGTTTAAAAGACAAAACGCAGGCGTTCTCCAGGGCATTATTATTCTGCCGTGGCGTTTGCTGGCATGAGGTAAATAAGTGTGCACAGGCTCCCATGTCGCCTTAATTAAAACACAAACTGAAATGGCATCACAGACCCTTTTTTTTTATTTTTACCAACAGACCGGGGATATGAACATTTTTAATGCTGAACACACACAGTAAGAGTTAAAGACAAACAAACAAACCGAAAAAGCCAAAAGACACAGCGTACAGTCTCGTTTTATTTATCTTTATCATTCGTCTGTTTGAAAATTGAATGAACGCATCGGTAAGAGGCAGCAGTAGAAAACAGCTTAGGCGTAACAGGATTAGGTTATGTGCCACATGATTCATGTGTAATTGCTTTACACTTGTCCCGCACTGTTAAAAAAAAAAAAAAAAACCTGTTACCGTTCCTGGAAAATGTATGTAAAATGATCTTAAAATGCCTGTCCTCGTTTAGCTCAAAGTAAATTTAAAGCTTTTGTTGAGCGCAAAAAACGAGCCCGCAGATGACCTGTAACTGCCCGTATTAGCTGGTAAGCACAGTGGGGCCCATATCTCAACGTCTTACATGGTGCTAGTTCAGATTGAATAACAATAGCACTGCAAATGGACACTTTCTGTAACACTTGTTTTTGTGAATATCCAGGCGTTTTTTCCTTATTTACAGATAAAACAGTGACGCACAAGTGCTTAGATGGCAAAACTGCAAGTTCAATGGACAAAACTGTATAATCTTGCAAAATTTCCAGGTTTGAAAAATGATACAAACTATATACTGCTGGATTTAAAATCACAATGGCTACACGATGCATCAATCATTCAGAGGCTGGTGTGTAAGTGGCTCAGGAGAGAGAGGAGAAAGAAAGCTGAGTGCGTCGCTTGTCGACACGATTGCTCGTTGGCTGTTGCAGGCTCTAGGGTGGGCATATCAACTCATATCTGCTCAAATGAGCTATCAATCAAACGGCCACCATATCAGGATCTCTCCGGGATAATGGCGTCTGCTGTGAAATGAGACTGGGGGTGGCTACAACCTCTTCCTGGGGATCTGTGCTCCTGCAAAAAACTGGAAAAAAAGCTCATTTGAATTTGCGACCGAAATAAGATGTTATTCTTTTACTGTCAAAAACGAATGTGTCAGTAAAAAAAAAAAAAAAAAAAAGAAGCGTTTCAGGAGGCATTTAGAGGCTTTCACTTCCCTAAATATGTATCTCCCTTTGGAGAACTTGACGTCTTCGCTGCGGGAAAAAACTGGCAGCGCATTATTTGATTGTGAAAAATGAGGAGAAATGTTACTTTTGTTACTGCTGACACCCCTGTGGTAATCCATTCACGATGTAATTATAAATCATTTATCATAAGCATGTGTATCCCGTGGCGGTGTCCGATTTATCTGCGGTGCAGCCCACACCGAGTGTGCCTGGGGCATAGTTTATGTAAATAGAGCATGTAAAGTGTAGGAAGGGCAATAGAAACCTTCCTGCGAGACGACAGCTCAGCCCACATTAGCTGATAAATCACTTTCCAGCTGCTCCCGAGCGTGTTTGTTTAACATTTCGTGCATTTTCAGGGGCGCTGCTTCACAACTGCAGACGTGCAGTTCTGATGTACAGGAATGAGCGTTAGAGGCGGAAATTCTCACATAGGATACATCTTGACAGAGGAGATATAAGACACACAGTGCAAACTGCTACTGTATGTACCTCTTGTAGGTTCTCATCCAACTGTAAGCACTGACTTATAGTTTCGTCGTTGCAGATTTTCCAGCATTGCGAAATGGATTCTGGGAACAAGTGGATGTACTAAAAAGAAGCTGCCTGCAGGACACGGACAGATGGACAGATGGACAGAGACAACAGGCAAATAGTGGCATAGACAAGTAGACAGAAGCAGACACGTTTCAGTCTGAGTCAGTTATTGGCTCAGGATGAAAAGTCTGATGGTCTGTGAGCGTCACACATTGCAGACACTCGACGTCCAAACACCACGGACTTTAAACAGTGAGGGTAGAGGGACGGCTACAGCGTCTAGCAAACATTCCAACGGGGTGCTGTAGTAGTGGAAAACTAATCTCACTAAGCAACATAGGACAAACTGCTGCGCACGGTAAACCAGACGTTCTCCTGAAGTAGACCGTTGGGCTATAAGGAAGTGACGAAATAGAAACTCACATCTGCAGTGAAAAACTATGTTTTTTTCTCAAAAGCCACAACCGTCCCTTTAATCGTTGCTGCTTAAAGTCCCTACTGTGTGGACTTGATAAAACTCTTACCTTGGCTTTTGGGGACTTGAAATAGACTCACCCTCATCCTAACACCCACACTTACATTCCTCACTGACCCACAAATCAGCGTTTTACCAGCTGGAGGCAGTTTTTTCCCCAAATGGACAAAATCTGTCCCCATTTAACTAGTTTTCAGTCGCAAATGTGTCCCCGAAAGACACAAACACACGCATGCATGCACACACACACACACACACTTACATTAGTTTCCTGGAAACTTACCTGAAACACAATCAAATATAACCATAACAATAACTACTACTCACCTTACACCAACTCTTACCTTAATTAGTATTAATATTCACACTTAAATGTAATAATGTACGTTATGGGGACTCGCATTTTGTTCCCTTGAAAAAAAAGGGTCCCCACAATGTGAGCAATGTAACGTAACATACCAACAAGATCACACACACAAAATATAAAAGCATTAGTCACTGTTTGTCAGCCAATAGAGAACTGCCACCATTAAGATGTGTGATAACTCAGTCTGACAGATTTGTCATTTTTTGCAGACACAATTTGCAGCATCATGATGGCCTCGGTATAATCATGAATGAGGTGTTTTTTTTTAATGCCATGAATGAGTGAATGTGTGTGCCAACAGGCGTATGCAAACGACTTGTGGATATAGAATCTATGATAAAATACGAGGTTACTGGTATGATTTAGGTTTGCATCACAGTGTGCGAGGACTGGAACATCAACTTCCTGATCCAAAGGGAGGATAACTGACGGGCGTCGATTGCAGGAGCTGGAGCCCTGTGATAATTTAGATGATATCTTTTCATACCAAAAGACTCAGTGCAGACATAACATATGCATGTATTTGTTCATTGTTGCTCCATCAAGGGAAAAGATCAACCACAACTTTCACCGATATTTTTTAGCTTTGGCTCAATCCATTAGTATGGACAGAGTTATAGTTCATATCATTCAAAAGAATGTACTAATATCACCAGAGTGACAAGAAGCAACAGTGCTGATGTTACATCAGAGACGTGTACTGTGTTGCACCGATATCTACTGAAGTTAGCATGCTAACAAGTTAGCCCCAGTCCGTCCTTACCAGTAACACCACTTTGTACTGTAAGGGGTGATGGCCCAAAAATAAACTTTCATAATGCCAAGAAAGGAAATACTTACATCCATTTTCCTGTTGCCCGTGGTGATCTGAGGTCTTGGTCCTGGTGATCTGTAGGGCCACTGACTCCATAAATAACTGAGCTATGAGCTTACTAGCTAACGGTACCTCGCTACAGCTAAGAATAGCTAGCAAAGAGCAGCAGTTGTTTGTTTACTCTAGTGATATGCTTTTAGAGCTGGCAATGTTTTATGAACTACACCTCTAAGATTCAGAGTGCAGGACTTTTACTTTCCACATTGTTGCTTAGCACTTGTACTTTAAGGCTCTGGTGAGTTCTTCCACCACTGTAAACTAAGCATCCAACCACAGTTTTACATATGGGAGAAAGCTGCTGGGACTCAATTAAACATCGATCTTAAAGCTGCTAAAAGCTCCACAGAATTGCTGATTCGCAGTGGGATTAGCAACAATAACAGGGAGTTGTTTGATATCAAGTCAGAAATATCGAGCATATTGCATAATGTAGTTGTGAGGATGGTGGTTATGTAGGACAATGAATAGTACCGTTTGCTCTTCTTTTTTTTTTATAAATCTGAGAGCTGAGCATACATCATGTTCAAACTGTTGCTGTGGAGCTGAAAATAATACGTTCTGGGCTGTAAAGCAGCTCAGATTTTCTATTAAAGTGGTTCACAATGTCAAACCAGCACTACCAATCATTTCACATAGCACCCTGAGGGAAATAATCATATACGGCACCAAAGGTTAAAGTATTAAGCAATATAATAGCATTAAAAACGCCAAACTCAGACAAGGAGTACTGTAATACATTTAATTATGGCTTTACACATTTTTATACAAAAATGACTTTGATATAGATCTTTTCTGATCACTGGATCAGAATTCCCTTTTCAGTAACAAAGAGTTTACAAAGAAGCTCAGCGCTCATAGCATATAGGCAGCATGCAGGAACTTCCAGTTTAAAGTCCTTTATACATATTTATATTCCTTTTATTCTCTTCGTCTGATTACACAGACTTTTCCTTTTTGGATTCCTCTGAGTAATACACACACATTCTTACACACGTACAAATTGCACACACACAGTATATATATATATATATATATCTGTTCTCTTTTTCCTTTCAGGCTGATTTTGCCGTCTTTATTTTGAAATTCGTAGTCCTTGAGATAAATCAGCTTTCCCTGCAGATTATAGCCTTGGATGGGTTTTTTCCTTTTTCTTTGCTTTTGCAGAATTACACTTCATGCCACAAGAAATTATACTTGCACATTGACTCTCGCGTTGGACATCCAGTCCCACTGACACCAAGGAAAACATTTAAGTATGCATTTAGGCGGCTGTGGCTCTGGCGCTGGCTCAATTCCCCTGGTCTGCATGTCGAAGTGTCCTTGGGCAAGATGCTGAACCCCAAACTGCTCCTGATGCTAGTCTGCACCTTGCATGGCAGCCGCCAGTGTATGAATGTATGAATTACTGCAAGTTGCTTTGGACAACAGTGTCTGCTAAGTGTAAATTTAAGGGCGATATTAGTGTTATTAACTGTCTTAATATTTGCCATTGTTCCAATTACATTACGTCCCAACTGTCAGAACAAATAAAAAGGCACTGAATATATATCATTTGGTGTGCATAGATTATTGGTAAAGTGCAAATAGTGTTTAAAAAGCTTTACAATGCAATTTCCCTGTTTGTTTGCGACTTGACCCAGTCCTTGAAGCATGTAGAAGAAAACAAATCAAGTCGGTCGCTGCTGTTTTTGTTTATGTTGATTCTGATCTGAAGTCCGTCTCTGGTAACAGTCCTGTTTCACCTTTCCCCGGTTTGCTCCTCCATCACGCATTTCTGATGATCCAATAGCAAACAATCCATCCACTGGAAATATCTTCAGCTGCTCGGCTGCAATTCCTCAGCTGCCCTAGCTGGGGGCAGTGTTTCAGATCAGCTCTACTTCTCATCCACCACAATGATTTCTTCAGGGATCTTCTCCTCTGAGTCGGAGCGCTCTGACAGCTTGTCCAGGTACTCCATGTCGGCGAAGCGCTCAGCAACACACTGGGCTGTCAGACGGGCCTCCGGGTCGTGGTCCCAGCACTCGTCTATGGAGCCGCACACCAGCTGGATGCCCTGCAGGGGGGAACGGGGGAGCACACACACAATCAGTCTATAATACTGACTTTGGAGGTAAGCCTGACCGTGACACCACATCATCACCTCAAGATGAATCCACGAAGGTTCATGTGTGGTTATATGTCAGTCTGAGCCTGCGTACTGGTGTGTTTTCTATGAGTAGACACAAGCAGTCTAATACAAGCGCCTACGATAAATCCTGCATTCATGGTTATAATGTTTAATCTTTTTTCAAAAAGAAAGACTGGTCAAACACAGAAGCGCAGATACTTCTGCTCGTGTACAGCTTTAATTTAACGACACTGATGTACTGGAGGATGCTAGTTTTGATGTTAGGTCAAGGGATCAACACTTCTTATTACTGGTTGTCTACACAGTCTCCATCAGTAGTTATTAAACAGAGAGGTAAAATGTTTGAACGAGCTGAGGGTATTTATAGATGATGAGAATGAGGAGGAGGAGGAGGCAGGCAAACTTTTAATTGCTGATTGTTTGAGTGTGGCAACAATACTAACTGCTGAGCAAAAGAATGACAGGATGACTTTGCGTCGGTGACTCCGACCTCATGTGTAAAAACTGCATCTCAAACATCGCTGTTGTCATTTTAATTGTTCCTCATCCGTCTGATTTGCCACATGTGGAGAAAATGCAAACGAGGCTGCACAATGAGGACTTTTGGTTCCCAGTTTAGTTCTTCTTGTTCCATTACTCCTGAAAGGTGTTTTGATGGAAAACTTACGTGATGCATTTTGTAGGTTAACAGATACTTATTAATTTGTTTAATTTTCAAGGGATAGTGCACATTACAGTACACATTAATCAACATCAATGTAGACACAACTAGAAAAACAGCATAAAAGCATTAGTACAGCATGAATGATGGAGTTTTATTTATCCATTTAATATTTGATAGTGTTTATTTAATATGTTTTATTAATGAAGGGGTTTTTATTTGTGTATTTTATTTAATTTGTGTATTTTATTTATGACATGCTTCCCCGGCTGCTCAGCTCGTCTTCTTTATTGATTGCTTTATGTGTGTTTCAAAGTCAAAGTCTAATTGATTTATAGTAAAGTTGCAATGAGGACGGGACAGAAGAGACGCCGGAGGAAATGAAACAAAAATACGATATTACAAATCTGAGAATCTATAAACAAACTGGAGTTAATTTCTAAAAACATCGGAGCTTTAATGAGTGCATATCTTTAAAGTTGTTTTTAAACATCAAACTAAGAAGATCGTGAAGTTCGAACATCAGCAGCTGCGAGGTTGCTTCACACAGCAGCAGCAGCAGCTTGTCACAGACAGCATGTATGTGTGTTGCCTCTTACTGTGTGGTTGATCCAGCTGTTGGGGATCTCAGGTCTTCCTCTGTCTCGGAGAACGCTGTCCTTCATGCTCTCCACGCAAGGATTTTCCCTCAGGTTCCCGAACGGTGGCTCGTACTCTTTCACCTCTGAATAACAAGAACAACAACAACAAGGACGAGAAACAGAGTACAGAAAAAATTAGGCCGTGACCTCTTTAAACTTTTGGAGCTTTTTGTTGTTTTGTACATGAAATGCGGTTTTGAATTTGCGTCTATTGAAAGCTCTGCTGAACAGATAGGAGAGATCAGATGGCAGTGCCCCACAGCGCTCACATCAACAACACCTCTCAAAGGATTCACTGTGCGCTCTAAATTAAAACTGCAGGTTGCAAACTTTAAATAGCACTGAAGCAGCACAAGCAGCTAAAGAGCCCTGTGCTGCTGATAGAGGGGCCGGCGGGGAGATTTGCCGAGGAGAAACACTTATTATTATCACATTTTAACCCTCAGCGCCAAGGAGCTTAAAGCATCTCACCAATGCAGCTCTGGCTTTGTGTCAGCTCTCTTACACGAGCGAGTCCAGGATGCCTGTCAAAGGCATTTTTACCAGTCGAGTTTACTCAGGGAGAGGATTTCAAAGCGTCGGCGTGCAGGATATAGTGTGGAAACTGCCGGTCAAGAGTTTCCACAGATACTTTATCTTACACGAATTCATGCATCCTCGGATGAAGACAACAAATCACATTCCTGTGTGCTTTGAAGCGTCGAGTTTCAGAGAAATCCATCGGGATTAACAAGCACATGACTGTGTGAGGAATGTTGAAGTAAATAATTAGCTCGAGAGGATTTTCAATGATTAAAAAGATGACCAGGAGAAGAAAAATGAGACAGACACAGAACGCAGACTCAATTTTCCTCTGTTAGGCTGCTTCAAAAACTTTAAATCAACTGTCATTGTTGACTGTTATTGAACAGAATGATCCCTCTCATCCACCTGTTGTAAGTCTACAGAAAGACAGATGTGTTTACGCTGCATTGTCACTGCAATCTTCAGCTTTAACTACAAGCCTGCACTCGACTGCTCTGTATGTTCGACTCATTTCACAGTCTGTGTTGTTGCACAATTATGCCAAGTGACTGTGTTTACTCAAGAAGCCGGAGTCGTACCACTTACAGTAGGAACGATGACTAACGACTAAAAATGAGGATCTTAATGAAAAACAAATGCTGTGATGTGTCAGACGAGGACACTCTCGCTACAAGAGGCTGCTTGCGACAAGTCCACTGTAGCGTAGAGGTATTTGTCTTTACTTGGATATTACATTTACATTCTTTTGTTGTCAAATCCGTTTCAGTTATTTCTGCAGTTATTATTTCTCCTAAGCGTGCAGCTCCGATACAAACCTAAAGCTGGACTCACACAAACAACCCACCTCCGCACTGCCTGCGTAATAAGCTGTTGCTATTATGCTGTATATTTGGTTCCAAATACACACAAGACTGCAAAAATAAATTGAATGTTGAATGTTGACAGTGCCGACTTGTCCTGCTCTTTCCTGTCCGTAAATCTGTCCCACAGTGTTTACGCGACTGGAACAAAGCAGGACCAGCAGGAGTCGGTGAGCTCTGCAGTCACCCGGCAAGTCACGAGGCCAACATGTCTCTGCAGGTCAACAGCCACATCATGTAGGTGATTACTATCAGTGTTGGATTACTTCCAAACTGCTTCATTTGAAAGTAACATCTTACTTTACAGTAACCGTGTTTATGCAGAGTAATGAGCTACACTACTTTTACGGAACCTTCACAAAAGTAACTGCAAAAAAACTATTCACTCAGTCTTATAGTTTTAATGTTTATACTTATTTATTGTAATGTACTATTTGTTGTTTATCATAACCCGTTATTATTTTTCGTCTTTATTTCGATATTTTACTGTTTATCGTTATTATTATCATATTATTTTTCATTTTATTAACATCTTTAACATGTAATGTTGTTTTTATCACTTGTTTTTATCTTTTATTATGTATCATTTATTATTTTCACCTGGGCCTTGACAAAAGTTCAAACATTTATATGATTATCAGCAGCTTTGAGCTAGCTTAAACGGCTCTGACCAGGTTGTAAATCATCGATAAACACAACTTATTTTCAGGTGGTAATGTGCGACTGGACATAGTAACTGGAGTAATATTACTGTAAATTCCATTAGAAAAAACATTATCAATCCGGTGCTGTTTATACTGTATACAAAATGACAAAAAGTCTACAGCTGTTTGGTAAAGTGTTGATTGGAGTAAACCACATGAAAATTACACAGTTTGTAGGATGAAATAGATCACGGTTACAAATTTCACTCTTTCAAAACGTATTAAAAGGAAGCTCACAGGAAGTTTTGAAGCCCGCAGACAGGAATTGAAGGCTTCTGGGAGTAAGACTACAGCAAACCGATGACTCTTTCCAAAGGCAGAAACTTTCTGTTTTTTCTTTCGGCAAGCAGAGTCCCTCTGCTTTGGTACTTTAGTTTAAACACTGCCCCACCCAAACAACATTTAAGAGAAAAGGGGACAGATCTCTTTTTGTTTTGACAGGTCCGAGGGATTGTACAACTGCAAACCCACTACATAAACTGTTAGGCAAACATGTTTATGTGTTCAAACAATGTATGAATCATACTACTGAGCACTTTGCAGTGTAAACAACAGCCTGTATTGCAGGATGGAAAGATTGGCCAATCCTGCCCTAAAAAGGAAAGATGTTTTTTCCAGGCAAACCTTAAATTGAACTTGAACTAGTAAAAGCTATTGAAAACACAACACAAGGGGATCAGGAATGCTGCGGTTTGCAAAAGTCACACACCGACTGCATATTGACAAGATTCCTGTGAGCGAGTTCAGCAGGGTAACAATGAGGAACTTTATGCTGCTCCTACGACAGCTGACAAGGAGTGATGGGAGTTTTGCAATGCTAGCACATATTTCATCCTTAACATCTATTTCTCAAGCCAGTTGTCGGCAGGTTTGGGAGTCTGCGGCCTCTTTCAGGGACTCTCCAAGTGTTGCACTTCAACCATCCCAACTGGATATAGCCCTGTCATTCATTAACCTTTTTACTTGTTTTGATTAGATGCACACATATGTGTGGATGGGTGAACTGGCCAAAATATACCATCATTAGGCGTGGGACGAGGTTAAAATTTGTTCTTGTTCATGTATAAGATGTTGAAATTTCAAAAGGTCAACATCCGCAACAATAGAAGCTCCTACGAAAAACACTGCTCCTGAAACGCCTCATCAGTTGTCCCGCCTTTAATTCTGTGACTTTCTGACATCACAACACATCCCCATCAACAGCTAGTTTGTCAAAATTGATTTAGCACAGCTGCTTTGTTGCTGTCAGTGGTGCTGGCTCAGGCGTGTGTGAGCTGACCAATCAGAGCAGACTAGGTTTTTCGGGAGGGCGGGCCTTAAAGAGACAGGAGCTATTTCAGATACCGGGGGAATACATTACTGCTGCACTGGACAGTACGAGAAAACTGATGTGTTCTTTGAGCATTAAAGCAAAATAAAATGATGAACCTGAAAATGAGCGTAATACGTCTCCTTTAACCATACACTTTTTTAAAAAACAAACATTTGTATTGCATCACAGGTAGAACTTAAATAAGGTAAAGCCACACTGCATAAATAATAAACCATGGACATCTTCCTGGAATCCCTAGTATTTCCACAGATCAGTTTTAACTTCATTTGGAGGATACAATAGGCAAGGTGAGCCTTTAGCCTTGGTGACAGGATTCTGGAATGACTGGAAAGCTGCTGGCTCCCCCTTGTGGCAAATCAAGAAGTCAATATAGCACTGTAAGTAATTGAGCTAGACAAGGTTTTTCAAGGCACCATGTATCCACAATCTAAATTGCAAGCATCATCCATAGCTGCATTTGGTATTTTGTTTGATATCATTATTCTGCTCCACTTCCAAGTTAACATTTCTGTCTAATTGTGCACAACAAGCATGCATACTGAAGAAAAAGAACACAAGCCCTGTCACCTACACACATAAATGATTCAGAACAACAGATCTGCACAGAGTTTCAACATTTACCAAGAAATAAATTAGTTATGCGATCACAATAACAGTGTCTGTTTCCCAAAATCTGTCTGAGTCAGACACAAGAACTTTGACTAATCCACTCCCAGCCGCCTCCGCTGGTTCTTGTTAGGCTGCGGTGGCTGTGACATTTGTTTGTGTTCCTCACAGGTTGTTAAAGTCATTTAGTACAGATGTATGCATGTGCATGACACGTTAGCAGAGCTTAATTTTGGACACATGTCACTGAGGTTTACCCTATTATTAACTATGGCTGATGCGTGCCCTAACCTTCACCTAACCCCATTAAAAGGAGACCAAAAACTATTTCAGGGAAACCAAATTGGGCACATTTTACCCCAATTGATCCATAATCAAGTGGTTTGAAATCTAAAATGTGTCCCCAAATGTGGACCCCACACACACACACAAACATTGTACTATCAGGCCCTCCAGGCATGCAGGAGTTGATGGTCTGACATCTGGATAGCAGCTGCCCTAACCTCTTCTCCTTTCCAGTCTAGCCCAACCTCTCCCCTCCAGGGACCGAAGGCATTTCTCCGTCTGCAGCTCCACATTCAACACCACTCCACCATTATCCCCCTACGTAGCCCCACCCGCCTGAGGAACGCCCTCGTAGTCTTTCCAAGCCCTAAATCTGGACCGGCTAAATTATACAGGAGAGACATTTCAGGGAATAGAGGCAGAGATAAAGAGGTCTGAGCCTTGAATCCCGCTTTTCCGTCTCTTGGAGGTGCGTTGATCTCTCTGTTACCCTCTCACTTTAACTCTTCCTCTGTCTTAATAGTCTTGGAAGATAAAGAAAGCAAAGCGATGGCTCATGGCTGTCTGACTGTGGCTGTCGACAGACGGCTGTGTTCTCCTCGCCTGGCAGATCTCAGATCAGACCTGGGCCTCAGGAAACTGTGACAGAGGAGCTATGTGGCTGTCTGCCACTGAGATGCAGAGCACTGATCAGACATCTGTCTCCCACAGACACACACAGGCAGGTGGCAAGAGAGACAAGAGGAAACCAGAGCTTCACCCTAGTCATTATAACGATGCCCTGGGATGTGTCACTTTGAATTTCTTTGTGTGTGCACACGTGTTTCATATTTTGTCTCTGGTGAGGTGAGCACTCAGGGTGTCATTAGTGACTCACCGACCTCCAGGGACAGCTTGGCAACTTCAGGAAAAACAAGAGACTGGCAGCGTGAAAGCATGAAACTCTTTGAGTGCACTCTGTAAACACATCAGCTTTACTCTCATGGAGCTCTGATTCCCAAATCAATACCAGATCTCTGCCAGCACGCTATCTGCAGGGAGACTTTTTGGCCACGAGTGAAGCAAAACCAAATTACTGCAACTCATTTATGCAGCTTATTCTTTTTGCCGTCCTCGGGGTTTGAGCAGGTAGGAGGCTGGTTGTGTTTGTACAAGGTTTTCACCTTTCAGCATGAGAACGTCTCCTTGGCCTTAATGAACTACAGATTTCACCCCTCTGCCCGTCTCGGAGAGTTGCCAAGTCTAGAGAATGTGGAGATATAGAGAAAAACTTGAAAACTATTCCAGCTGCTTCCATCTAAAGCCTCTATTCTGGTCCTGGGAAGCCCTCCGCTTCCCCTCTCCCCAGTAAATCTATGCTAGCCTGTCCTCCCTGTCTGTCTGTGCCGGCAAGAGTAAAGCTGGATGGCTGTCTGCAGAGTTACAGTGCAGTGGGAGAGTAATTAACTGCTGCCTCACCTGCCTGAGGGTAAGAAGGGAAAAGACAGACAGAGAGAAGGGGGTAGATGAACTGAGCTGAAAGTTTAGATGGAGAGGATGACAGAGTTTCTGTGCGAGAATAGTCGGAAAAATGTGTTTAAACTGGCTCTAAAATAACATTTGCTGCCCTGTTCAGAGAGTCTGCGTTTGTCGAAATCCAAATGAATGCAAAGTGAAGGAATGAGGCAGAAATGAACGGAATGATGGAGGAGGATGAGTGGGATGAATCGAGCTGTTGTCCCTCTAATCCCTCGAGAGGAAACCAAGCGAGGCCACAAAAACCTTCATCCAGGGAGCCTGTGTTCACTTAGTCCGTCTCTACCAACATGTATCCTGTCAGCGCCCCTCTCGTGAGACATTAGCCCGCAAAACATCCTCATACGAAAAGGAGACATCCACACTCGCAGCTCCACTCTGAGAACAGCACGTCTCGGGGACTGCGCTCTTTGCAAAACAGGAAATAGTCTATTTTCTTTTCAAAAGGTGTACCCACGGGGCGCACATATTCTTGCTGTTGGGAAGGAAAAGCAAAAGGGGATTGTGGGTCACTCAGCCATGTTTTTTTCTTGCGAGGACTCTCGGGCAGCGTAACTGTGCGATACACTTCAGGGAGGCCCCCCGGGAGGATCACGGGGGCAAAACAGGAAAGCGCTAAAGTAGAGGTGTTCGTGCCCAAACCCGGCTTTCAATCACTGGTCTGACACAATGGAGACAGGAGCAGTCAGAGAAACAAGCGGCACAACAGAGACACTAAAGGGAAGTGAAAACAAACAACCCGAGCGTCGACGTGAAATACGGCTCTGTGGTTTGCCTTCAGATAATCACTCAGTTCTGTTATTTGCACATATCCTGGCCTTGTTTTTGCTGCAGAATGACAAACACAAGTAACGGCACATTAGGAAAGCGAAGGCTGATCCTTGAGACTTCCGCAAGATGAATTGTGCGTCGGACAAGTTCAGATTTTGTTCCCACAGTGACAAATGGGTCGTGGACGGCGCACACATAAGTCCTGTCATGCGGCTCGACACATCCAGTAAGTGGACCCAAGGTGGTCACTGCGCTCCTAATTGGTTAAGTCGTCAATGTGACGGTGTATTCCTCAGAGGTCAAGCGAGCTGGGGAGGCGATTCTTCTTTTTTACAGTATTTCTGGGGATATTTACACAGGCCGCAGAGGGAATTTCATCAATCAGTGCTTATATTGATTTCCTTTACACTCAGAGGCCCAGGCTAATCTCTAATTTAACAGGGAAAATGTGGTTACCTCCATTATAAACTACAGTAAAGGTCACAAGTGATGTCTACCGTGTGTACAGCGGGAGCACCGGGCATCATGTTTAAAGAAGGCATCCGTGATAGACTAGGGGTGTGTGATCAGGCCAAAAAAATAATTTCACAACCCACGATCTGATTGACGATCTCTTTCCGGACTTAATTTGGCCAATCAATCACAATATTGCATTAAAGATAGTTATTTTTCTCATCCACTGTGCTGCTAGCTAAAGTTCGATATTTACAATATATTACCTAAGAGCAGAGAAATCATCGATTTCAGATATCAGTGCAGATCTGCTGGGTCAATAAGGTTATGTAAAGTTTGGGAACAGATAAACTGACTTTGGCACAAGCCGACAGCAGTGTGTCAAGTTTTTTGGGAGATTTTACTTATTAATTTTTCCCAATTAATTATTAATTTCAAGCCTAATTTTTCACTTTACTAAAAAAATGCTTGACCTAAAAAGGCAAAATGTTTTGACCGAGTTCTGACATCTCTTGGTCAGACTTTTAGATGAACATGATGACATTTTTTGGCATGAAACTTAAAACAAGCAAATATTTTTGACAGCAGCTTCCATCAAAAGCTGCTGCATCAGCCTTCAAATTCAAATATTGACCTAGCATTGAGTAATTTCTCTCACTGGGGGATCACAGCAGCTCCTTTGCAAAACCAAATCATGCGATTGTGATCTCAGGCCAAGACAGCTCTTCATCCTACTGCCATGTGTGTTGATCTTACCTCCAATTGCGTCACACCTGGAGATGATCTCCCACAGTACAAGAGCCATGGAGTAAACATCAGCCTGTTTGAAGGACTCAATGTTTTCTAGGTTGATTCTGGACTCCAGCACCTCTGGGGCCATGTACCTGGCTGTGCCCACCTGAGAAAAAAACAGAGAAAAACATGTAATTAAAGTCCTTGACACCACAGATGATGTATAATATTGTTTTATATTGCTTAAAATGGGTGCAACATTTAAGGGGAGCTGCACAATTAAGTCAATTTTTTAAAAACCTTTTCACGACTAAACTTGAGTTGTTTAGCTGAAAAAAGCACAGCTAAGTAGACAATCTTGGCAGTAGTAGGTAATTTTGTGTGGTAGTCAGAACTCATATCACAGTTATCTGAATTTAAAACACGTTTAATGTGTAATATAATTGGAAAAAAACAAAAGCAGCTCTATGCTCAACACGTCGCTTGTCTTCACATATTTACCACCTTGGAAAATCTGTGTTCACCGGCGCCTCCTCCAAATGTGTCGGGGGCATTACGATGCATTAGGTGTGCTGCGCAGCAAAGGGTGAAGCCTTAGTCATTTTCATAACAGAGTCTAATATGACTCTGGCCTATTACATCAGCGTAATGAGTCCATTAAGAATCAATCAGGCCTGTTTGTCTTGTGAGTGTAATAAAAGGACAACCTCACAACACTTACAACACCACTTCTATCAGCATTAGCCATCTGGGGACAATAAATAGAGGGTGTCAAATATTAAGAGATGGTGTCCCTGAGAGATGAGGATCAGAAATGAAAAGTTTGATTGATAGCAGTGATCTTTTCAGGGTCTGATAAATATCTTCGATGAAATATATGCCCGGGCCTGGAATGG